>PVIC010007399.1:0-51121 GCA_004025085.1 Thryonomys swinderianus | reverse complement strand
TTTTGCTTTTTGAGACAGGGTCTCGCTTTGTAGTTCAGGCTGGCCCTGAGCTCACTATGGTGCCCAGGCAAGCCGCCGCGAACTCAGCAATCCTCCTGTCTCTGCCTCCCGAGTGCTGGGATTACAGGCGTGAGCCACCACGTCCGGCATTGTGGTATGCGGTGTTGATTGTTGGTGGGCGTGTCTCCACACCCAGCATATATGTGGTTACCGGGGATCGAACTCAGGACCTTGCGCTTGCGAGGCAGGCGCCGGAACCACTGAGCTAACCCTCCGGCCCCTTCTTGTTTTTTTTTTTAAACTCACAACTAGTAGGGTAGACTAGAAGGAAAAGGAGGTAGTCTTTTCACTCTGTCAAATTGTTTCCTTTGTTGGAAAGCTTCTATGCAGAAGTTTTTTAGTTTTTTTGAGACAGGGTCTCGCTTTGTAGTTCAAGCTGGCCCTGAGCTCACTATGTAGCCCAGGCAAGGCTGGAACTCAGCAATCCTCCTGCCTCTGCCTCCCGAGTGCTGGGATTACAGGGGTGAGCCACCACGCCTGGCATTGTGGTATGTGGTACTGATTGCTGGCACAAGTCACCATGCCTAGCATTGTATGTGGTTACTGGGATGGTACTCAGAACCTTGCACTTGCTAGGCAGGCGCCAGAACCACTGAGCTAAATCTCTGGCCCAGAAGCTTTTTAGTTTGATACAGTCTCAGTTGTCTATTATAGCTTCAGGTGACATATCAAAAAAAAAATCACTGTCCAGAGCTTTTATCTGATGTTTTCTTGTTATATGCTTTCACATTTCATGTTTAAGTTTTTAACCCTTTTTGAGATGAGTTTTGTATGTGGTGTGAGGTATTAGAATCTTACTTCTTTTGTATTCATATAGATACTCAATTTTCCCAATATCATTTATTAAAGAAACTGGCATTTCCTCATTGTGGTTTTGGTTCCCTTATCAAATGTAAGTTGACCATAGATACATACATTTATTTCTGGGCTCTATTCTATGTCTGCTTTTATGCCGGTACCATATTGCCTTAATTACTGTGTCTTTAATGTATTTTGAAATAAGGTAGTGTGATGTCTCCAGCTTTGTCCTTACTCAAGATAGCTCTGGGGTCTTTTATGGTGTCATCTGAACTTTAGGATTTTTTTTTTTTTTGCTACTTCTATAAAGAGTTATAGAAGACTTTGATAGTGATTGTACAGGCTCTGTAAATCACTAATATGGACATCTGCTACTGATATATACAGTCTGTGAACACAGAAGTCTTCTCATTAATCTTTGTGAATTTCTTGTCAATGTTTTAAAATTTCTTATGTAAAAATTTTTAATGTAAAAGTCTTAAACTTTTTTCGTTTATTCCTAAATATTTTATTCTTTCTGTTGCTACTGTAAGCGGAACATTTTTCTCGGTCTTGATCTCCTCTTGTTTACCTCATTACATATAGAAACAATTGGTTTTATACACTGATTTTGTATCTTGGAATTTTACTAAATTAAATTTTTTTTTTTTTTTTTTTTTTTTTGCTTTTTTGAGACAGGGTCTCGCTTTGTAGTTCAGGCTGGCCCTGAGCTCACTATGGAGCCCAGGCAAGCCACTGCGAACTCAGCAATCCTCCTGTCTCTGCCTCCCGAGTTCTGGGATTACAGGCATAGCCACCACACCCGGCATTGTGGTATGCGGTGTTGATTGTTGGTGGGCATGAGTCTCCACGCCCAGCATTCTATGTGGTTACCGGGATCGAACTCAGGACCTTGCTCTTGCTAGGCAGGCTCTGGAACCACTGAGCTAATCCTCCGGCCCCTAAATTCATTTATTAGTTTTAACAGTTCTTTTTCTCTTTTTGAGTCTTTAGAGTTTTCTATAAGGTTTTCTATAAAAAGTCTTCCTTTGGGGGAATTACTGCAAGATCTGTAGTGAAACCACAGACTGTACTGAACCTTATATATACATTATGTTTTTTCCTTTATATGCATACCTATGATAAAATTTAACCTATATACTAGGCACTATAGGAGATTAACAACAATAAAAACGCTAAGTTATTTAAAACTTATAACTTACTTCTGGAATTTTCCATTTAGTATTTTCAGATTGTGGTTGACTGCAGATAGTATCAAAGCAAGAAGAGTGTACTATATAACTGAGTTTTGTTTCCTTTTTTCTGATTTGAATGTTGTTTCACTTTTCTTGTCTAATTGCTCCAGGTAGCACTTTATACTACATATATTGACTTCTTTTTGGGGGTCTGGGGCAACGGTCTTGTTATGCAGTCAGAATGGCCTTGAACACCACAGTATAGTCAAGCTTGAGGGATTCTCCTGGCTCAGCCTTCTGAGGGTACGGGTGTATACTGCCTCACCTGGCTGGTCTTTACACTAAACTGAAAAGAACTGGTACCCAGGAGGCTGAGGCAGGGGAACATTAAGTTCAAGCAACCTGAATAACTTAGTGAGAATTTGACTCAAAACATTTATAACAAAAAAGGCCAGCCATGTAGCACTCAGTGCTCCCTGGCCATCTCTGCCTTGTACCAGATATTAGGGGGAGCATTTTTTGGCCTCTGCCTAGTGATTATAATATTATGTGTAGTTTTGATACATGGTTTTTATTAAGTAGATGTTGGTATCACCTATTCCTGTTTTGTAGCATTTTAATCATGAATGGATGTTGAACTTTGTCAAAATGTTTTTATGCATGAGATGGTCACGTTTCTTCCCTATATGTTCTATCACACGATCAATCTATGTATGTGTACTGAATCATTTATTCTTGTCTCCTTAGGATCACATTTGGTCATGGTGTATGATCCTTTTAGTGGCTACTCAGATTGGTTAGTATTTTAATAAAAACATCCATCTATTCTTATTGGCCTATAGTTTTTCTTTGTTTCTTTCTTTTCTTTTGTTTTTTTGACACAGGGTCTCTTTGTGGCCCTGAGCTCACTATGTAGCCCTGGCAAGCCTTGAATTCCAAGCAATCAAGCTGATTATGCCTCCGGAGTGCTGGGATTACAGGTGTGAGCCACCACGCCTGACACTGTGGTGTGTGGTACTGATTGCTAGTGGGCATGAGTCACCATGCCCAGCATTGTGATATGTGGTCACAGGGGATCAAATTTGGGACCTTGTGCTTACAAGGCAGATGCCAGAACCACTGAGCTAAATCCCTGGCCTGGCCTATAGTTTTTCTTGTACCTCTTTGTCTGGTTTTGGTTGCAAGGTGATGGTGGCTTTACAGACTGAATCTGGAAGTGTTCTCGCTTTTATTTTTTGGAAAGCAGTAAGAATTGACTTATTTTTGGAATGTTTAGCAGAATTCACTCATGAAGACATCTGGTCCTAGGTTTTTCTTTGTTGGCACACTTTTGATTAATGATTTAATCTCTTTATTTGTTACTGGATACATTTGGACTTTCTATTTCTCTTTGAGTCAGTCTTGACAGGTTGTATATTTCTAGAAATTTATCCATTTCTTCTAGGTTGTTCACTTTTTTTTTTGCCATGCCGGGGATTGAACTCAGTGTTCACTCTTTTTTGGTATATAATTGTTTCTATTTGTCTCTTTTTGCTCCTTTATTTTACAGTCACGCCTCCTCTTTTAGTTCTGATTTTATGTGATCTTCTCTTTTTTATGAATCTGTCTAGCTAAGGGTTTATCTTTTCAACCCCCCCCTTAATTTTGTTGATTTTTCTATTGTTTAAAAATTACCTATCTGATTTACTTTTGCTCCAATCCTTACTATGTCTTTTTTTTTCTACTAACTCTGGGCTTAGTTTAATTGTTCTAATTTCTTAAGTTGTAAAGATAGTTGAGATAGCTCTTTTTTAGTTAAAGGCATTTCTCTTCACAAACTTACCTTTTTATACTGCTTTTGTTGCATTTCATAGGTTTCAGTATGCTGTTCAAAGATAGTTTTTTTTTTTTTTTTGAGACAGGGTCTCACTTTGTGGTTCAGGCTGGCTCTGAACTCACTATGTAGCCCAGGCAAGCCTCGAACTTGGCAATCCTCCTGTCTCTGCCTCCCGAGTGCTGGGATTACAGGCGTGAGCCGCCACGATCAGCCAAAGATACTTTTAAAATTCTCTTATCTACTCTAACACCCAATGGTTATTCAAAAGTATTAAATTTATCCATTTAGTTTTATTTCTTGAGACAAAGTGTCACTATGCAATTCAAACTGGCCTTGGACTTACAATGTAGCCCAGGATGGCCCCAAACTTGCAGTGATCCTCCTGCCTCAGCATCCTGAGTACTGGGATTACAGATGTGTGCCACTAAACCCAGCAAGTATGATGTTTAGTATCCAGGCATTTTTCTAGTTTTCTTGGCATACTGATTTTTACTTCATTTAAAAAAGATATTTGGAATGATCTTGACTGTCTTAAATTTGTTAAGAAGTGTTTTATGAACGTATGATCTGTCTTAGAGAATGTTCCATACACTCTTTTGCTGTTGGGTGGACAGTTCTTGTGTATGTTTGTGTCTTCCTATAGATCTTTTTATGATATATATGCTTAGATTTAAAAATCTATATGCTGGGTGTGGAGACTCACACCCACCAGCAATCAATACCACATACCACAGTGCCGGGCGTGGTAGCTCACGCCTGACTTCCCAGCACTCGGGAGGCAGAGGCAGGAGGATTGCTGAGTTCAAGGCTTGCCTGGGCTACATAGTGAGCTCAGAACCAGCCTGAACTACAAAGCAAGACCCTGTCTCAAAAAAAAAAAAAATCTATTTTGTCCTATAATTGTAGTCATTCATAATTTTAGTTACCATTTACAATTTTTTATCTTTTCAACTTTCATCCTGTGTATGTCTTTAAAATGAGTTTCACTTAAATTGGGCATGGTGTTGTATGCCTGTAATTCCAGCATTCAGGAGGCTGATGCAGGTGGATGGATCACTATGAGTTTGAGGTCAGCCTTGGAAACCCAGTGAGTTCAAAGTCAGCCTGAATTGTATGGGGAGACCCTGTCTCAAAAAAACCCAACCCCACCCAAAGAGTCTCATTTAGACAGCATACATACTCTATGTCTTCTGACTGGTGACTTTAATCCATTTATATTTAAAGCAAATACTGTTAACTGAAGACATTACCATTTTGTTGTTTTCAGCATATTTGGCAGTTTTCTTGCTCTTCTTTTCCTCCTGTCTTCCTTTGTTATGGGCTGATTTTTTTTTCCCTTTTTGTGGTGCTGATGATTGAACTCAGGGCATTTGCACTCAACTGCATCCCCAGTCCTTTTTATTTTATATTATTTAAAAATTTTCAGAGAGGGTTTCACCAAGTCATTAAGTTGCCCATCTGGGCTTAAACTTGTCATCCTCCTGCCTCAGTTTTACAGAGTGCTAGGATTGTAGGTATGTTCCATCATGCTTGGAAATAACTTTTTGAAATAGTGATTTACTTTCATTAGTTTTTGTATCTTCTGTGTTATTTCAGTTTTTTGTGGTTACCTTAAGGCTTGCATGAGATATCTTTTAGTTATATCCTATTTTAAGTTGATAACATCTGAATTTTTCAACTGCATACACTTTCATCATCCTAACCTTGCCACATTTTGACTCTGTGCCCATTAAAATTTTTTTTGTAGTTTAAGCTTCACATTAAAGTTAAAAGTAAACTACATATGTTGGTTAGAGCGATTTATTAACCTGCACCTCTAGATTTACCTTTACTAGTGAGATTTATGCACTTGATTCCATTTCTATATATATTTTAATGCCTTGCTCAAAATAAATAGACATATTTAGATGTGTCTTAATCTGGTGTGCATATATTCTAAGAATATCAATGACAGAGAATGATAATGGGTAATACTTTGTGAAAACCATTCATTTGGAATTCAGGGTATTTAGATTACTTAAGAGTTATATATAAAGTAAAACCGAATAACCATGAAAAAATAAAATTCCCTATATATTTTCCCTATCACTTGCCTAATATTTTAAAGAAGAACAAATTTTTGCCCTTGATTTTTTTTTTAAACCAAGACTAGCTATTTTGGGAGTACACAGTAATCCCTACAGTAATAGATTCTACTTTAAAAAGATGAATACATTATACCTTTGTATCCTCCCAAATCCCCAGCACGTAAATCAAAATAAACATGTTTCGAATGAATCCATCTAAGAATGCCAAAGTTTGAAGCACTTCTAGAGTGGAAGGTTGCTAAATATAAAAATGTTCTAAGATCTTGCTTTTAAAAATGTAACAGTTTTCACACTTAATGGGTACACTAACCTTTGGGTTTTGGTGGCACAGGACCTACAAATCCAATATTGTCATAAAAGTTATGAATAGCGCTGGGATTAAAATGTGGTCCTGAAATATATAAAAAGTAAATATATCAATGTTTATAGCTCAAAAATACTTTTTTTTTTAAAAGCAAGCATTTCTTTCTAAAAAATACTACAGTATAAACAGAAGAAATGCTCTCCAGTTTTACCTCTATCTCAAATTGTAGGTAAGATTTCAAAAACATATTTCAAAATATAGGTATAATATAGTATTTATAAGCAGAAGTAAATGGTAAATTGGGGAAGAAGTCAAATTAATGCTCATAAGAAAGAGAAGTAGACTCCTATGTGACAAGTTAACTTAAAATTTGACAATTTAAAAATTAGTATCAAATTAGCGAACACGGACTTAAGCAACTACATAGCCTGGATCCACGAAGTATAATAGCTTTGTGCTAATGTGATATAAGATTTTGATTGTACACTAAATGAACAAATTTAAGGATGATAGTTTATAGACAAGTAGTAACTTTCTTTTTTCTCTAAAGTTTAAACTGTGGCATTTTTCTGTGACTGTTTCAAAATAAATAGCTTACCAATAATTAAAAAAATTAAATAAAATTTACTTTGGTGGGTGCTGGAACACACTCAAAAGTGTGATTCAGGACTCTTTTAAAAAATTCATTTCCTATCTTTCCTACTTTATACATTTCTAACATTTGCCCTACTGCAGAATTACATTTTGACAATAAAAATTCCTTTTAGCTTTCTATGGAACTGAATTCAACTACAAACATTTTTTATTACATTGCTTGTTATTAACAGCATAAATAAAGAAACATCATTGGCTGATGAACAAATAATCACACTTTTGTTTTCTTCTCTATTTTATGAATTAAAACAGTGCCACTGAGATATGGGGCCAAAATTCTTGAAATATAAAAGGGAAAAAGGAAAACAGTTATATAAATACATTTAGTAAATATGATGTAACAAGTTCTAGACATATAAAAACAATATCTGACTATGCAGCTAGACACTAATCATTGTCATCCTTTTACACTTGATTAAAATGGACATGAAGGATACATAAAATTTGCCAATATGTAAAGTTATGCCTGAGTCAAGTAATTAATGGGGGGGTGGCCAATAGCTCTTTAGTATGATTTGGCTCCAAAGCCAAAATCCTGAGATAATAAGATTATGACTGTAAGTCTGTTCTCAGCCACAAGAAGAGCTGGCAGATTAATTCAATTAATTTCAGCTGAGTATGCACTAAACTTTACCTCGGGCTTGAAAAAGATCAATTTCTTTGGTTAAGCAGTCAATGTCAATCTGGAGTTGTCTATTACAACTTCTCAACTGCTGCATTTCTTCAAGCTGAAAAATAATTCCATGTAAGAAAGATTTGCATTGATTATCATGTCATCAGTTAAGAAAGAAGAGTTTGGTAGGGCAAGATAAGGTCAGAAAAGCAAGTATGAATGAAGTACTTACAGAGACTAGATCAAACTTTTATACTATGGCAGGCAGCCTATTCTCATAGTCAAGCACAGAGGTCACAACAGTTATATAAGACTTACTGAAGGTATCTGGGATATGGAATTTGATCTTTTCAGACGCCTTCGAGTTAGATTATTCTCCATTTCATTGACCTCAGACTTTAGTTTGTCCAGCTTTTTCTTTTGAATCTCAAGTTCTCTTTGAAGTCTTTCCATTCGGGCCTTCTGGTGTACCAATAGAGCTGCAACACATATTAGTAAATGTGAGGACCCACCCACTTCATTCAGTTAACCTTTAAGCAAACTTGGGAAAAGAAAATAAATGAGTATTTCTGTGATGGACAAGAACTGGCCAGGAACCCCAAAGCTACAATAAAAGAAAATATTGTAAGTTTAAACATTTACAATTTCAAAAACTTTAACTTGGAGTTTGTTTTAATTAATTAAGCAAATGTTACTGACAACTTTAAAATTTTTTTAGGGTTTAAACTCACTTTCTGGCAACCAGTATTTTTGGTTCATTACTTTTCTGAAGGTTCTAGTCTAGTTAATTAATGTACTAAGTGTTGTCTAATTCACACCCAATCCCTTATTAGAATTTGAGTAAAAAACCCTAAAAACAATATAATTAACCTAGAGGGCAAAGGGAATAAATAAAGGAAAATAACAGAAAACTAAACTACCCAACAGTAATGATTCCAAATATATTAGTAACAACAATAAATACAACAAAATTAAGTGTATTCACTGACATACAAGATCAACAAAGATTTAAAAAAAATTAGCGACATGCTGTTTATAAGAAACATATTCTAAATATACTCCCTTACCCACTCTTTTTAATAAGCTGGAAGCCTGTTAACTGATTGTGTCATTTTTTTTTTTTTTTAGTCAGGGTTTCACTTTATAGTTTAGGCTGGCCCTGAGCTCACTATGTAGCCCAGGTAAGCCTGGAACTCAGCAATCCTCCTGCCTCTGCCTCCCGAATGCTAGGATTACAGGCGTGAGCCACCATGCTCAGCACTGTGGTATGTGGTACTGATTGCTGGTGGGCTTGAGCTACCACACCCGGTATTGTTGTATGTAGTTCCCGGGATCGGGATTGAACTCAGGACCTTGTGCTTGCGAGGCAATGGAACCACTGAGCTAAATCTCCAGCCCAATTGTGTCAATTTGAATAAGAAACATCCCACTAAATTGTATCAGCAATTCTGGGTGTGGCTGAAGGGATTTACTTAAAACAGAAGACCCACCCTGGGTGTGAGTGACAGCAACCAATAGGCTTGCTGCCTGAATGGAATAAAAGGGAAATGAAGAAGGAAGACGTGTTTGTTTCTGTGAAGGTGCTTCAGCTTTTACTGTTTACCTTGGACATCATCTTCTGGCTTGTGGAGTACACCCTTCAGCCTTCATCATTGCAACCCTTTGGCCTCCTGACAGGGTCTTGCTCAGGACACTACAGTGAGCTCTAGGCTTTAATTGGATTCTTTTCTTGATTTCCAGTGCACCCACAAACCTTTTGGACTCTTCCATACCTGACTGCAGGTGACGACTGTAAGCTAATCTTATAAATTATTATATATATTTATATATCTTGGATTAAATGTTTTTCTAGTAACCACTGATTGATAACAGAGCCTGGTAATTATTAGATATTTTGCAACTGACTTGGGAAGTAGGTGAAAAAGAAAGCTGTTCTGTGGAGTTTACATGACAATGGTAGGAGAAACTAAGGCAACGGAGAGCAAGAACAAAACTCTGAACAAGTGGTTGCTAAACCTATGAGTTGTAGGCCAAACTGGCTTCTTTTTTTTTTTTTTTTTTTTTGAGACGGGGTCTCACTTTCTAGTTCAGGCTGGTCCTGAGCTCACTATGTAGCCCAGGCAAGCTTTGAACTCAGCAATCCTCCTGTCTCTGCCTCTTGAGTGCCGGGATTACAGGCGTGAACCACCACCCCCAGCACTGTGGTATGTGGTACTGATTGCTGGTGGCGTGAGTCACCATGCCCAGCATTGTATGTGGTTACCGGGACTGAACTCAGGGCCTTGTGCTTGCGAGGCAGGCGCCGGAACCATTGAGCTAAATCTCCAGCTCCGCAAACTGGCCTCTTTTATAAATACAGTTTTACTGAAATAAGCCTTTCTTTTTGTTTACTTGTCTATGGTTGTTTTCATGTTCAAACAGCAGAGTCGAATAGATATGACAAAAATATGTGGCCCTTAAAATACTAACTGGCTCTGTATCAGAGGTATATAAAGCTTTTTGACCATATTAAGGATTCTGAATTAAATGGGGATCCATCCCAGCACAGAAAAGTTCAAATGAAAATGTCTAAAGTTAAAATAAATATCTTGTGCATTTAAGTAATAGCAACCACATGGCTGGTAATATCTGAAGTGTGTACTGAAGGAAAGATCAACACTCAAATCCAACTTCTGACTAAAGTGACTCAACTTCTCACACTAACAATTTGATAGAAAAAGAATTTTTCCATTTCAGGGTGTAAATGTTATTTATTTTAGTTCTTTTCCACACAGTGTTTGCCATCAATAAAAACAATTAGGCGATACACATTAAGAGAAAGTCTAAGAAGGTAAAATAAAGAACAGAACCATATTCAGGGATAATCCAGATACAGGGAAGTTAATATGCTAAAGAATCTAACTGAAAAGGTGGACAACATGCAGAAATACAAGGATGATTGGAGCAGGTAGAAATTACAAAATAAGCATATGTTGGGAACAAACAATATAGGGTCAGAGGTAAAGAATCTCCTCAAGAGGCTTATCAGCATACTGAAGAGAGAAAGATCAATGAAGCTGAAGATAGAAATTACATGAATTAAACACAAAGAAAATAATGGAAAAGAATAAATTCCTCAGTTTTGGGTGTAACATCTTTTAAATGGCATAATGTGATAAGACAAAAACAAGGCAGAAAAATATTCGAGGCAACAATGTTGAATGTGATCATAATGTATAGATAAAATGTACCAAAAAATCAATTAAAAAAGACAAAAGCTATAATATTTATAGAGGAGACTGGTAACTTTTACTACATCAAAATTAAGAAGTAATGTTCATTGAAAGATATTAAAGATAATAAAAAAACAGAATGATAGAGGACACTTAAAAAATATTTGAGGCAATAATGGCCCTAAGCTTTCCAAAACTAATGTAACATAACACATCTTAGGTCCAAGAAGTTGAGATCTCCAAATAGTATTAAAGCACCTACACACTTCATAGTCAAACTGCTCAAAACCAAAGATAGAGAAAAAAATATTGAAGACAGCTTAGAGAAATTTTAATATAGATATATGAAGTGAAAAAAGAAAGCCAGTGTATTCATTTCCAAAACATCTCTTTCATGATCATGGTATATCCCAGCTAGGTAAGTACAGAAGTACCTCTTTCAGAAAAAAAAAAATAGACTTTTAAGGACCAACATGTTATGAGACAAAGAAGTTCTTAAGAACAAAAAGGGAAAATACTAGTAAACAAGTCTCATATGTATGGAAAACCATAGAAGATACTCTGTTTTCCAAAGAATGCACCACTACAGCATACACTCCAAGATTCTACCAGCCACAGCTTGACTAGTAACTCTCAATCTGCTAAAAGTAAGCTGCATGGTTGAGCTAGAGAGGAGGCCAATTAGTAGGAACAGCTTTTACCATGAGGCAAAACCTGTTTCAAAGATTTAGAATCAAAAGAGCCACAATTGCTGAGGATATGGCGCTACAATTTTTAAAGTTTAAAGAGTTAATTCTTCAAAATATTTCTGAAAAAAGTAAAATATTGCATCCTGGATAATTTATAAAGAAAGGAGTTTTGTTGTGGCTTACGAAGTAGCAATTATAGAACTGGGACTCTAAAGTAAAATACTATAAATATACTGTCTTATTACTTCAGAAGTATTTCTTTCTAGTTTAAACAAAATTTTAGAGTTATACTAACTGTGTTGCTTAGAAGTGACATAGTTGGTAACTACTTAGGATCTCTCAGTTATGCCTTCTAATTATAAGCAAGCAAAAAATGCTTAGAAAATAGTAAGAACTACCTCTCTATTTTAGCAATTCTTTATCAAATATGGTTTGGAACTTTCAGATAGGAATCTGTGAATGTTGAACTGCAGAGAAAAAAAGGAGGTCAAATAAATTTTTAAAAATGACTAAAAATTAAGCTAAAGTGGTTAAGTCTCATATTTTGCATTTTGCCCTTTTTTTTTCCCATACAGTTTTCTTTGTAGTGCAGGCTTGCCTTGAGCTCACTATGTAGCCCAAATTGGCCTTGAACTCGCAGTGATTCTCCTGCCTCAGAGTCCCAAGTGCTGGGATTACAGGCCTTGCATCACACCCAGCTACCATGTCTCATTTTCATATATAGGGTTTCCAGCCAGCCTTCACTATAATTTTTGTTTTTTTTGAGACAGGTTCTCGCTTTGTAGTTCAGGCTGGCCCTGAGCTCACTATGTATCCCAGGTAAGCCTCGAACTCAGCAATCCTCCTGTCTCTGCCTCCCAAGTGCGGGATTATAGGCATGAGCCACCATGCCCAGCACTATAATTCATTTTTACGTGAGAAACACCAGCCATTTGAAGAACATCTGACATATGAAGGAAATGGATAAACAATGAACAAAACTAAACCTAGGTTAAGTAGAAATACTCTAGGTGAGAGGAGACCTTACATTCTAAGTAATATCATTAAGAGTAGTGACACTACTGTATTCATAAAAAGAGTGAACTGCTATGAGAAAGGATCAGAAAACTAGCTATAAGAAATTAAATTACTAAAATGAACATTTTACTATCACTAAAATGAAATATGCACTAAGAAACATGCACTAAGAGAAATGAAACATGCACTAAGAAAATCTCCTTAAATATAACATCCAAAGAGAATGAGGTGCAATATACTGATATGACAATGAAAAAAAAATAGTTGAAGTTCTGTGTGTGTATTTTGTTTTCTGCTGGTGCTGTGGACTGAACCCAGGTCCCTTTCCATGATGGGCAAGTGCTCTATTGCTGAGCTACATCCCCAGCTCAGAAGTTATAGAAAATGTGGAAACTAGTGTGATCAGAACAGAATTTTACACGGCTGAAGGGAGATAAAAACCAGTGGTGTACAGCAAAGATAATCACACACATATACAAAAAGACCTATCACTTACCAGACACACCACTGTAAAGCTTCAGAGTGCTAAAGACAAAAGGAAGATCTTGGATTATTTTCAGAAGGCAAAAAACAGGTCCCATACAATGGCACAAGAACCATAGTGACTTAGATTTCTTTAGTTACATGGGACTCTCAGTGATGTACTCTATTAAAAAATGATTTTTATAAGATTTTTGTAACAAACTAAAGAGTATGAGGGTACTTTCTGACTTTAAGGAATCTGAGAACTCAATCTCTTAAGTTTTTTATTTGAGATGTTCCAGCAAACTGAAGGCATAAATCAAGAAGATAAAACAAGACCCAAGAAATGGTAATTAAGACTTATATAAGAAACTCCTAGCTGTTGGCTAATGCTTAAGTCTAGCAAATGACTAGTCAGTACTGTAACAGTTGGAGAGAGGTCTCCTGGAAAAGGGAATAAATAGTATCTTGGAGAAGTTTCAAGAATAAAGGCAGAGAATGAAAAAGAAAAAAAATTCTAAAAACAAAGCTATAACAAATAACCTTAATACAGATAAACTACTTGGCTCTGTAACAAAGATGTCTATTATATATGTGATTTATTAAGTTTCAGTTTTATAATCAACCATAGACAAAGCATGATATATAATTGCTATGGTCTGAATGTGATCCCTCCAAATTTATATGATGAAACAATTCCCATTATGGTAGCATTAAGAGATAGGGCCTTTGGGCAGTGATCAGATCAGGAGGCTGTGGTCTCGCACAAATGGGGTCAGTGTCCTTATTGAATAGAGCAGATATTTTGTCTTCCTGTCCACTTCACTACATGAGGACACAGTTCACTCTGCACTACTTATTCAAGGGTTATTTAATACTATAATAAAATGTGAAGGACAACAGTTATGGAAACTGGGCCGGAGATTTAGCTCGGTGGTTCCAGCGCCTGCCTCGCAAGCACAAGGCCCTGAGTTAGATCCCAGTAACCACATACAATGCTGGGTGTGGTGACTCATGACCACCAGAAATCAACAGCACATACCACAGTGCTGGGTGTGATGGCTCATGAATGTAATCCCAGCACTCAGGAGGCAGAGGCAGGAGGATTGCTGAGTTCAAGGATTCTGGGCTACATAGTAAGCTGAGGGCCAGCCTGAACTACAAAGCAAGACCCTGTCTCAAAAAAAAAAAAAAAAAAGTTATGGAAACATGAAGAACTTACATGCAGAAACTGCAGGCACTAAATAACACTAGTATTTATAAAATATTAAATAATGACAACAATTTGACTTTTAATGCATTGGATAAAAATGCTAATATTAAGTTAATAGAAATAACAAAAGAAAAACATGAGAATTAAAGTCTCAAATATTTAGCTTTAATTTTTTTCACTTGGCAAGATTTAATTATGAAATATGGCAAGACTCTTAGGTTGCCTGTACTGGTACAGGTGTTTTTTTTCTATGGCTGGTCTACAAAGGAAATAGAATATGTGGTATACTTAACAACTCAATTATCTATCTATCTATCTATCTATCTATCTATCTATCTATCTATCTATCTATCTATCTATCTATTGTGGTAACAGGGATTTAACTCGGGCCCTTGTGCGTCCAAGGTTGGCACCGTACCACTTGAGCTAAATCCCCAGTTTATTTAGTTTTTTAAACTAACCTCTCTTTTTTCCTAAATAAATGAAAAAAGAAGGGATTACAGATAGAAAATAATTCAATACCTTTTAACTCCTTTTAAGTCCAAACTGAATTAATAGATAACAGTAACTTAAGGATGTGACTCTCTCTTGTGGTTGTTAAGATAACTGAGCATCTGTGAACTTAACTGCCACTTCTTTAAACCATTCCCTTCAGGCATTCTACATGCTTGATGAACAATTTCAATTTATAGACAGTTAAAAAGTTAACGGCTTGTGAAAGTTGTTGGTTATTTCAAGTAAGAACTTTTCATCATATATCCTTTAATTCTATTTACATTAGAATAGAAACATATTTCAAGGCAATTTCTATCAGAATTGCAGATAACTTTGTAGGTACTGATAAGCTACTTCTAAAATGATCATATCTCAATTAAAACCAACCAGCTTGAACAGAATAGGACTCATGTCCTAATTTCACAATTTATTACAGAGCAAGTGTAATTAAGATAGTATTAATACTGGCATAAGGAACGCTAATAAAAAGAAAAGAATGAGAGTCCAGAAATACATATGTCACTGATGGTCACCTGATTTTTTTTCAAGGATGCCAAAAATCATTAAACTAGCAAGAAAAGTTGTTTCAATATATAATGGTGGGATACGTGGGAAGTTACATGGCAAATGATTAAGTTGAATCTTTACGCCTTTATATATATATATAGAAATTAACTCAAGATGGATTAAAGACCAAAATACCAGACCTAAAACTGGAATTCTTTGGAGAAAAAAAGTTAATCTCTATGACTTTGTATCTATAGGTTTATTCTTGGATAAGACAAAAATAGTATGAACAACAGAAGTACCAAATGGAACTTCACAAGTTAAAAAACTTTTGGGCTTAAAGGGAATCATCAAGAACATGGAGCTAACTCATAGAACAAGGGAAGATAACTGCAAATCACATACAGAACTTACTTTTAGAATATACAAAGGGCTCACACAATTCAGTAGAGACCAAATAATCCTATTTTAAAAAGATATAAAGGATGTAAATGCACAATTCACCAAAGAAAATATATATCCAATAGGCACATAGCTAATAGCCATCAACTATTAGAGAAATGCAAATCGAAACCACAAGGTAATACGTACTTACTTCACAGGCACTATAAAGACAAGAATCCACAAAATCAGGTAACAGCAAGTATTGTGAGAATGTGGAGAAATCAAACGTCTCATATACTGTTAGTGGGAATGCAAAATTGTGCAGGCCCCCTGGGAAACAGTGTGGCAATTATTCAGTAGTTAGATACAAGGCTACTACATGACAAAGCAATTCTACTCTTGAGTATACACTGAAGGGAAATAAATACACCTATCTTTCCATACAAAAGCTTGTACAGAAATGCTTATAGCAGCATTAAACAGCTAAAAGAAAAATACTCAAAATTTTCATCAACTGATAAATAAAATGCATCATATCTATATAATGGTCTACTTGGCTAGAGTATACAGTTGTTATACTATAGGGTTTAAGAGATGACAAAAGTTGCTGGGCGTGGTGGCTCATGCCTATAATCCCAGCACTCGGGAGGCAGAGACAGGAGGATTGCTGAGTTCAAAGCTTGCCTGGGCTACATAGTGAGCTGAGGGCCAGCCTGAACTAGAAAGCGAGACCCTGTCTAAAAAAAAAAAGAAAAAAGAAATGACAAAAGTCAACACATGTAGAGAGGGAACAATGATAGGCCTAATTAATTTTCCATCCGCAATTGGTTGAATCTATAGATGTAGAGGCTACAGACAGGCCCACTGATTATATACTCCTACAATCCTACACGTGGTGTATGTGTTTATATATACACCCATGTAGGTATAGTGTGTTCCTACTTTAAAAAAATATGCAAGTGTATATCTATAATAAATAGGTATATACACATGTGTATCTGTGAATAAAAAGGAAGATTAAAAATGTTAAACAGTGGGAGGGCTGGTTCAAGGTTGGAGAGATTTTACTGTATTTCTCTTTTTTGTTAGAATTGCTTTAACTTTCTATAAACTGGTTTAATAATGTAAGAAATACCTTGCTAGTAGGTAATGCCTTCCAAATATGGCATGTGTTATCTTGGAAAGCAGCTTCTTTCTCATAGGTATTTAGGTAGAGATGGGATTTACACTTGATAGGGATCCTGTACTACATATTCATTGGTAAATGGTCTGGATAACTTTTCATTTAGAATCCTATGTGACCTTTAAAATCTTTTCCAACCCTGAGATTTACCCCAATTCTAAAAAGTACTTAGACTTCAAAATGGGAAGAATTCAGAAGTGATATGGCTACTTGAAAAAAAATCCTAAACAGTTTAATGTTAATCTTAATTACTGCATTATGTGATTTTAATGCCAATACTGAATAACATTCTACAAAAGGCATTTTCAGCCAGCAGATACATTAAGTTAAACAAAGCACAAACTTAAAGGTCTGAAATAAATTATATTTCCTTTTGAGAAGAGTAACTTTTTCAGTTTGTGTTCCAATTAGTGTTTTATTAAATCTCATTAAATAGAAGGCCTTTGTGATTTGAAGGTGAAAAATTAAAAGGTATGAAAAAGATGTGCAAGACAATTATTTTCAATTCACAAGTTTTTTACTTATACTTCTATTTTAGGTTCAAAATCAAGGTTACTACTTAAAAGTGTGATGGAACGACAAATATAACTGGGGAAAATGGTATTAAAGCATCATTAAGAATATTTATGATTTTATGTATGTAATTGACAGAAAAACTAGTTTGCCACCTAGATCTAAATAAACACTACTAATGAATTTCTGGAGAAATGAGAGAATCAGAATTATTTTGGGCAGCTGTGTTAGTCTGCTAAGGATCCCTGGCACTTGCAAAAAAATACAGAAAAACAGGCCTTTCTTCTACCATGAGAACTGGTCTCAATGAGTAAAGCATTTTGTTCTCCATATCTGTAAAAGTTGCCACTGTTAGAAAATGCATGTTACTAAAAATGAAGAGGCTTCTAGAAACTCTCAGAATACAGTAAATGATGTCATACCCTGTATTTTTCAGAAGTTAGTCAGGAGGTCTGAATCCTGGGGAAGGGATATAATTATTTGATGGGTGATGATTCTATTGGTAAGCAATTTCATTTCTATATTGGTTCTTAACAAGTAAGAATCTCATTCATATCTAGTAAATTTTTTTTTTTTTGAGACAGGGTCCCACTTTATTGTTCAGGCTGGCCCTGAGCTCACTATGTAGCCCAGAGAAGCCTCAACTACTCAGCAATCCTCCTGTCTCTGCCTTCTGAGTGCTGGGATTACAGGCGTGAATACCCACGCCTGGCTCTGTGGTATGGGGTATTGACTGCTGGTGGGTGAGAGTCACCACGCCCAGCATTGTATGTGGTTAATGGGATCGAACTCAGGACCTTGTGCTTGCGAGGCAGGTGCAGGAACCACTGAGCTAAATCTCTGGCCCTCATATCTAGTAAAATTTAAACTTTCAACACTGTGTTCTATTTGATACTAATCTTTGTCTTAGATTCTTTTAGTACTTTAAGGACTCAGTTCTCTAGTGGTGGTGGTAGTTTTGGGCTTAGTGCTGATATAAATAGGGAGGCAGGCACAATTTTGTGAATATAACTTTTTTTGGGGCTCTTGGTTAGTATTTAGAAAGATGTGTGTTTAAAACAGGGTTTTAACTCTTTTGTACAGGCTGGCCTTGACTACCTGGGCTCAACAGATACTCCTGCCTCAGGCACTCCATTGGCTGGAACTATGTGTACTTATCATCATAGCTGGTGGCCCAGTCACAGCTTTAATTAGTACATGTTTACAGTACATAGTGCAGTATACAATGTAGAGTCACTATATGATTTAGATAAAGATCTAAATATTCTTTTTCTCCACTCTCTCCCCCCTTTCATCTCTTGATTCCTTTTTCCTTGGAGAAAGATTTATTTCCTTACTTCCTATTTTGTTTCTATCATTAAACATATGAAACACATTTTTTAAGATAAATTTTTATTTCTAAATTTACTGTCGTATTTTTAGCTTTCAAATGGTGGACTACAGGAAAAATAATACATTTTGATTACCAAAAACATGGTCCTTTCTCGATTTGAGAAAAATATTTTCCTGATTCCAGTACCTGGCTCAATTAAGTTTTTCTACTCTGACATTGTATGCTTCAAGATCTTATAAAGAGTAGCTTCACTACAGGAGCAAAGCTATTCCTTTTCTCTTAACTGTACCACTGAAATCAGAATTCTGAAAAGATCCTTGCTCAAAGGGCATAATTACTCAGGTCCCACCATTTATAAAGTGTGCTGTGTAAACTATAAAGTATCCCATGTGTAGAGTAAAAACATGAGAGATTTTTCAGAAGAGAACAATCCTCTGATATACTTTGAAGCAGGTTAATGAAACATCAGATCAAGATTGTCACTTAATATGTAAACGGGTCAATGTCAGTTTCCTAATAAACAGTGTGACAATGAGGTAGAAGGTTGTAGGACAGTATCCATTCCAGTACAACATACACCATGGGTGTACACAGACAACACAAGAGCACAGTCATGCCAATGTTATGCCACTCCACACATACGTAGGTATGTTTACAGAAAGTGGTCAAGGCTGTTACAGTTGTCTGAGGCTGCTGTTAAGAGAAGCAATGTGATCGCTGAATATAAACAGGGAAGCTTTCTGGTAAGCTTTGAGGCTTTCAAACGAGAGCTTTCACTTATCAGGGTTTTTTTAAAAAATTTTTTTTATTTTTTAAATTTTCAGGTTACTTCAGAAGTGAGACTTCACTGTCTTCAGTTATTTCTAATTTTAGCTGCTTGCTGTGAGTTTTGCCTCTATATCTGTTTTTGTCTTGGCACTGGGGATCAGATCCAGGGGTGTTCTACCATTGAACTACACTCAAGTCCCTTCTATTTTCAAATAGGGTTTTGTTAAACTGCCCAGGCTGGCCTTTACCTTGCTACCTTGCCTCAGCCTCTTGAGCAGCTAGGTTGCAAGCATATGCCACTATGTCTGGCTCATTTATTTGTTTTTGTTTTTTGCTGAATATTTTAGGGCTCAAATTGTGGTTCATGTGGGTCCCACAGTGGCGTGCAATGGTGATATGTCATATATATGAAAAGAGATTATTTTGAACATTTGAATAGGAAGACAGTAGTGTAGGGTATGCTCTGTCAATCTAGTTAGAATCTTCACTCTATCATTTGTGCTTTGGAAAGTTACTTAATGTATTTGCTACTAAGTGCTTCAGTTTGAAAAAAGAAAAAATGTGTTTACTTTGTAGCTTGTTGCAGGAAATAAATGAGTATTCAAAACTGACTAATTCACAGTAAACTTTCAACAAGTGTTCATTATTATGTATCTTAATATTGTTCATTTCTCCCTTTGCTGGAGAAATAAGAGACACTGGCAAATCTGGAATAAGTTTAGATGGTAAGATAATGAATGTCTCATTGAAAAGGTCACCTTAAGGAACTGAGGCCTGAGACAAGTTAACTGTGGGTTTTTGAGAAGAAAATTCAGACAGAAGGAAGAACAAGCACAAAAGATCTAAGGTATGGCTTCTATGATTAGTGAAGAATATGAAGGTCAGTAGGGCTGGAACAGTGTTAAGCAAGGTCATGCATAAAAGGAAAAGAGCTGGGGGGAAGGGGTAAGCAGAGAACGTAAGGATTCACAGCTTTCATTCTGAATGGATTACATAATCCCCACAGGCAGAGGTTCTGACATATGTTTTGAACAGTGTCTCACTGTTGCTGAGTCAGAAAAAAGACTTTAAGGTGGGGCTGGAGGGTTAGCTCAGTGGTTCCGGCGCCTGCCTCGCAAGCGTAAGGGCCTGAGTTTGATCCCCGGTTACCACATATAATGCTGGGCGTGGTGGCTCACGCCTGTAATCCCAGCACTCGGGAGGCAGAGACAGGAGGATTGCTGAGTTCGTGGTGGCTTGGCTGGGCACCATAGTGAGCTCAGGGCCAGCCTGAACTACAAAGCAAGACCCTGTCTCCAAAAAAGCAAAAAAAAAAAAGACTTTAAGGAGGCAAAGTTAAGAGCAGAAAGACTACTGCAATAAGCTAACCAACAATAAGTGGAGTATTTCATAAAGAACAGGGCGATCTACTGTATCAAATGTTATCTATATAACAAGGAAAACGAAGCCTGAAAGATGCCCACTGGAAGGCATAATAACCTTGTAAGAAGACCCTCATACGAGTTCTAGTTGACTGTTGTGGGAGAAGTCCTGAGTGAAGTAGATTCAGGACAGAATGGGGGGAAAAACTGGAGATGGCATATCTAAGCAATACTTTTTCTTTTTAACCACAACTGAGTTAAAAATTATGAATATATAAAAATATGATTAGCTGTTAATATTAAGGTAAAATAATTTCTCTTATCAAATTATCTTCTTAAAAAACATTTGCTCTCCATTTAAGTATCAGTAACTACTCAAAAATAAGAAGCCTGCTATTTTGACAAGAGGAGAAAAATAATTATCTTGCGGAAAGAAGAAAAATAATGGTACATTAAAATTCATATGTTCTTTTAAGGATGGTTCCAGTCAGCTACACATACATGGAAAATGTAAATTTTAACACAATTGCTAGTGTTATCAAAATCAGTCTGGGACCTCAGAAACACACATACCCATTACAAATCAGAAGATTCTAAGTTTAAAGGTAGGGAAAACACCCCTCGGTGAAACACATATGTGTGACATTTGAGAGGAACAACAATCAATTTCTTCTTTGAGTTTAAATTATTCTAAGACTTGTAGCAATTCAGACTAACATAAGACTAATGATGATATATCAAAAAAATGAAATTTTTTAATTTTTCAAATATGTGGTCAAAGAAGGCAGAATAACTCATCTCATAAAAATGTTTTTATGAATTTTTATTTGTAGATGTTTTAAAGAGTACTACAGGTACAAAAAACTGAAAAGAAAGTGTTATAGACATTAAAAAAATCATAGTTGACTATTCTGAAGAAATGGTAACCATCAACATATGATAATAAAATTACAATTTAAATTTATAGCAATTTCATGCCTGTAACCCCAGTACTTGGGAGGCAGAGGCAGGAGGATTGCTGAGTTCGAGGCTTGCCTGGGCTACATAGTGAGTTCAGGTCCAGCCTGAACTACAAAAAGCGAGACCCTGTCTTAAAAAAACTACAAAGATAAAAAATTATAGTGTGTTTTAAAATATTAAGATAGTGTTATTTGGGATAACATTTAAAAAGACAAAGTAATGCTGACACCAATGACTGCTGTAAAACCAGATAAGCCTAGTGTAGGAAATTATCCTTCCCTTCCCTTCCATTCCTTCGATATTACCTTGTGTGTAGGCAGCATCATCAGATCCCATGCTCAATTTCCGTGCTTCACTTATTCTATCCACATGGGCTAATGTAGGGTCCGTGAGGTGCTGAATATTTTCTGTTTCTACATAATGATCAGGATGATTCAGAAGATTTGTAAGTTCAAAGGTAGGGGAAACAACCCCTGGTGAAACAGCAGGGGGCTTATTGGGAGAAACTGTAATTTTGAAAGTATATTTTGTATTGGGTTGAGTGACCACCACTCGAGGAGAAGTTGCAGAGTTACTGCCCATTGCTCGACTTTTGGGAGGGTGGTGATGAATAAAGGTAGGGCCCATGCTCACTTGCCCAGACATACTCCTGGAGGCAGCAGATGCCCCAGAGTTTGTGGATATGAAGACTGTGGGCTGATTCCGCAGGCCTGGTTCATCTCCTGTGGTGGCATTAGCTGAAATATAAACCTTAGGTTGACTACGGGAGATCATTTCATCAGTATTTGGGGGACTGGCAGCTATGTAAACAGTGGGCTGATTTCTATTTAAGGTCTGGCTGTTGACTGAAGAGGAAGTGCTGGATGTTCGAGGTCCAGAAGAGCGCAATTTTGAAGAACTGTTTCTTTGTGGGGGTTCAAGTTTGATTTCAATCTGGTTTTTTCGAGGTCCTGTTGAAATATTCTGAATGTTATATTGGCTATGGGCAGATGATTGAGAGCTACCAGATGAATGAACTGTTGGTGGCTGTGGAGTAGTAGGTGAACTGATGGGCATATAGACATGAGAGGTCTGGTGGCCTTGCTGATTTGGCTGCTGGGCTGAGGTATGTGGCAGAGGATTAGATGCAGGATAAGTAGTCCAGGGACCAGGCTGTGAAGGCTGATAAACTTGTTGAGGGTTCATGGGATTAAATTGAGACACCCAGCCAGAATGCTGCTGTGTCTGTCGAGTTGTACCACTAGGAGTCGTAATATAAGGCCTAATGTAAATAGAATTTCCCTGTGGACTATTAAGTACAGGTGGAGGTACACCATGTATGTGCAAAGATGTAGGAGTATTACGACCAGTCTGGATATTTGGGGCTAAAGTTACCATAATGGGATTAAATCTGGGAGTTTGTTGAGAAAGGTTAGATGTTCCTTTGCTGCCTAAGTGAAATCCAAGATGTGGTGCTGAATTTGAAGCACCAGATGTACTGGAGATTCCAAAAACATTAAAACCTTGAGGAACGTGAGCTGGTGCTGTCTGTGGCTCCTGCTGAAATAGTTCATTACTGGATTGACCACCTTGAAGTTGTCCATCACTAATGCTGTGCGTTAGGGTCCTACTTCCATTCATTCTATTTCCTTCTCTTCCATGGTGGTAAACATTTTCTGACTGTAAGTCCAGGTTGAGAGAAGTCATGTGATTACGTAGACCAGAAATTCCAGAATCATCCGAAAAATTCAAGTCTCCTTCACCATAGAGATACCTTGTACTCTCCTGAGAGAGAACAGCACAGCAGGCGTCCAGGTTATTATTGTTCTATTAAAAAAGATATTAATAATCAGAAAATAATAAATACTTAGAGGCTATCATCACCAAAAAAACCCACCATATGATAACAGATACATGTGAACTTTTCTGAGAACTATTTTTATGGAAATAATTGAATTAAAATTTCTTACTATTAATATAATGGAAAAACTCTTATTAGTAACAAAAATGAACAAAATAATTATTGTTTTAGAAGATGCTAATTAGTAAATGGATCTATTCATATACTGTAAAATTATAAGCTAGTTAAAATACAATTTCAATACTGAATAAGGTAATCATTCCACTTACGTATATAATACTGTATGGTTAAATATTTTTTAAAGTGCTATACATAATCTTTTCAATTAATGACCCTTTAAACAAACTCATTTGTAGTAAACAAAAAATAAAACCTCTTAAACTCATACCAAAGTCATCTCAATTCACATGTTTCCTCTTAATCTGTGTAAATATTTATAGCAGTACCTCAGTACACAAAATCTTACATTGGGTGATAAACATGACTGTTGCTTCTTGTACAAACACAAACATAGCCACCTTTTCCGAGATTATGAAGCAGATAAAGGCACCACTCTATCTACATATGAATTATAAGCACTAAGCAGCTTCCAGAGAAGTTGAGTTCATATCTCTGCCTTTACAAAGTATCATACAAAACTATTCCAGAGAAAAGATTTTCTAAAGAGAAACTCAATCATACAAAATCAGTAAGAATAAACAAATGAGATTATATCACACTGAAAAGCTTCTGTAAAGCAAAATAATCAATCAGTAAGTAGAGTGAGGAGGAAACCTACAGTATGAAAAATTTTTGCCAGTTACTCCTCAAGTACAGGGTAAGTACTTAGAATAAACAAAGAACTCAAAAAATTAAACTACCGGGGCCGGAGGCTTAGCTCAGTGGTTCTGGCGCCTGCCTCGCAAGCGCAAGGTCCTGAGTTCGATCCCCAGTAACCACAAAGAATGCTGGGCGTGGAGACTCACGCCTGGAATCCCAGCACTCAGGAGGCAGAGGCAGGAGGACTGCTGAGTTCGAGGCTTGCCTGGGCTACATAGTGAGCTGAGAGCCAGCCCGAACTACAAAGCGAGACCTTGTCTCAAAAAAAAAAAAAAATTAAACTACCTAAAATTAAAGATACAGTCAAGAAAGGGCAAGGGAAATGAAGACAGCTCACAGAGGAAGAAATACAAATATCCAACAAATACATGAAAAAATCCTCAACATCCCTGGCAATTAGAGAGGAAAGCTAAAACAATGCTAAGATTCTATCTTACGCCAGAAAGAATGGCAATCATTAAGAAATCAAGCAAAAACAAATGTTGGCGAGGCTGTGGTGAAAAAGGAACCCTCCCTCATTGTTGGTGGGAATGCAAACTAGTACGACCATTACAGAAATCAGTATGGAGATTTCTAAAAGAACTAAAATTAGACTGAGGATTCCCTACTAAATATCTCACCCAAAGAATTTAAGAATTATACTACAGCAATACATGCATACCAATATGTAGAGCAGCACAACTAATAATAGCTAAATCCTGGAAACAACCTATATATCCATCAACAGAAGACTGGATAAGGCAAATGTGGTGTCTATATATAGTGGAATATTACTACGCCATAAAGAATGACAGATTCGAGACATTTGTCTTTTTTTTTTTTTGAGACAGGGTCTCGCTTTGTAGTTTAGGCTGGCCCTGAGCTCACAATGTAGTCCAGGCAATCCTTAAACTCAGCAATCCTCCTGTCTCTGCCTCCCAAGTGCTGGGATTACAGGCGTGAGCCACCATGCCCGGCCAGACATTTGTAAGAAAATAGATGCATCTGGAAAATATAACACTGAATGAACCAGACATACAAACTTAATACTGTATGGCATCTCTCATTTGAGTGAGGCAAAGTACAAATGAAGAGAATGATAAGGATGGATAGAAGGCGAAAAGAGATGGATCTCTTGGAATAGGGAAGTGGCCCAAAGGACAAAAGTGTGAGGGTTAAGTAGGAGGGGAAGGGGAAATAAGTAGAATAAAGATATGTCATGTACAGAAACCTAATAACCTCAATTAATGCAAACATTATGTGCCATACCATAATCTAAGAGACTAATAAAGATGAAAAAATAGAATAGGGAAAGTGGAGGAGAAAGGGATTAAAAAGAAACAAGCTATGGTATGTACATATAAGCACTCCTCAAGATGACTGTAAATTGCATAAGCTGCAAACAAGTACTAATAAAAATATAAAAAGTTATATTCCAGAGAAATAAAACAAAAGGTACAAACAAAAAACAAAACCAGGTTATTTTAAAAGAACACTCCGAAGAAATGGATTATTTGTTATAATAACCCACAAAAATATTAACTGAACATCCTTTCCTCTTGAAAAGCCTATAACTCAATTTGGGAGACAAATCATGATTTTTGAAAGAGCAACATTAGTTCATGAAGATGTATGCCCAATAATAAATGGTACTGAAGTTCAACATAATTAATACTGTAGGCTACTGTAAGAAAGGACTGGGTTAATGGGGGAAATATGGGCTAATGGATTATAGGATATGTTAGGACTTCTATGGGGGAAAATTCTTGAAGGCTATAGAATGAGTAAAGGACATAACTGCAAGAGTAGGCAAAAGCATGCTCCAAACAAGGTTACTAAAACAGATTTGGCTGGAGTTAAGTCTGTATCAGAAGTTTTGAGAAACCAACTGTTGCAAAAGCAGGTTGGGATTTAAAATGATGGATTTTTGAAAGATGAATCAGAGTTTGGCTTTTATTATAAACAATATGAAGAGCTACTGAAAGTTGTACATACACAAAGACTATTTGGGGAAGATAATTCTTTTTATACTTAGGATGAAAGGAAATGACTACCCTTTCGACAAAACAGAAGATGAGCACTACACAATTAGATGTAAGTGAGAAAAAAATTCAAAGAGAACCAGAAGACTAGGAACCTGAGAAAATGGGGACAGCTTCAGATATTTAAAAATTAAAAAAATGATGTTAAAATGTCTATAAGTAGTCTGATATGAAATAAAATCATGTAAGAAAGCACAGGGTAACACAGGCATCCTGAAGTTTTGTTAAGAAATGACAGTCCACACTGAACAGATAATATGGAAGAAAGGTTAGTCAGCAATGGTTTACTTTTTCTCCCATAACAAATAATTTATATCTCTAATAGTATAAAAATCATTTTGTTCTACTTATAACTCTGAACTGACATTTACTAGTTTTTCAAATAAAATTTAATAACTGATCATAATATTTATTGACTGATATAAAGTCATATTAAATAGATTTTATCTTTTGCTGAACCTAACAGGTACTTTTTGTTAACCTTGCCAGACTTAGTAAATTCTCCCTACTAAGATAAACCTCACAGAGATAGACTTTATTTTTCTTTTAACTTGTCACTGGCCCCAAATTAAAATGTATATTCCTCCCAAATCCAATTTTATATTCCCTTTGAAAATGTTTCATACTCATGTTTACAAAGTTTTCCTCTTTTCTTGAGGCTTTCAAAAATTCCTTCAATCTTCTATAATTTATAATTATTATTTAATATGCTCATATTAAACAGCACTATTTCAGACCCAGGTACTATAACTCCTGTGGTACTTATTTTCTACAGACACTGGTGCAATCTTATGTTGTTAGCTTTACACAGTTGAAGACTTTTAACAGTAATTTATAATGTCTGTTCAGAAACATTATTTCATTAGAGGCTGTAAAATGGTGATATTGGCCATAGTCCAGTTATATCTTCTTCAGTTATTAACATCAATTATTCTTGAAGACTTACTATTCTCAACTATTTCATTACTCTTTGCATAGATAAGGCAGTATAATTGTTAAACCTAGTACATTAGAAATTTCCAAAGCTGGTTAAGATTTTAGTACTATTATAAACTCCTATGTATCTATAATGTTCTATGCTTATCATAGTATATATTTAGGCTTGCAAGAATAACTTCTTGACTCCTGTGTACACATGACATGAGCTGAGTAGTCTTTCATAGCTTTCTTATGTGACAAGATATATAAACTCATCTTGTTCATGTCCTATTCCAGTTCTGCAGTCAGCTATTTCCCAAAGAAGCCATAATTACCTTTAATGGGAAACTGCAGGATCCCTTTTGTGTATCAAAATGTATGGGATATGAGTCCTCAAACTTCTCAGATAGTATCAAAGGAAACCCACCGATCAGACTTCTCACACTGTGATTTATTCCTTCAAACATTTATTGGCTACTGACTAGGGGAGTAGAAGGGCATACAATATTTATCTCCTGGATTTCAGTCTAATGAAACACATTAATGTATGTTTGTAAATACAATCTAGAATGGTGAAGGTTAGAAATATAGATAAGGATATGGGTGGAGGCCATCTGAAAAGGGTTCAGCTAAGAAGATAGGACTTTATACCAAATTATATTTATACTAAATGAACAGTACTTAATTATTTTATTGTATTTTATTTTTCTGAAAATATTTTAAGTAATTTTATAAAGGTTTCTGTGTTCTACTCCCAAGTAATGTTATTTTAAAATTTCTATCACTGATTATAGAAGTGTTCTGGAGCCAGGTGTGGTACATGCCTGTAATCCCAGCACTCAGAAAGCTGAGGCAGGAAGATCACTGTGAGTTCAAGGTCAAGGTTACAGAATGAGTTCAGGGCTAGCTGACTATATAGAGCGAGATCCTGTTTACAAGCCAATAAACACCTATACAGACACACACAAAGACACACAGATATATACACACACACACCCCAACCAAACAAAAGTATTCTGGATGGTTATTTCAAAATCAAGTCTATCAAATTTGGTTGATGAACTTGTATGTTTCTATGAATCTTTCAAGATTCACTGAACACTCTCAGTATAGCTTTATTTTACAAATTCTATTTTATTCAAAAAATTAGGGAAAAGGAGTTGGCATCTATGGGGAGACTATCTTTCCCCTATTCTCTGTTCTTTCCCTATGCATTCTTTAACTTCTGACTCTTTTCTTATTACTCCCATTACTTTTTTCCTTTCATACTATACATTGACAACAGTGAAAAGCTGATTTATTGTGGGCTTTCTACAATTATTACTCCTTTTAATATTGATACAATTATAATTGTACACTAACATCTGCTGAGCACTTACAATGAATCAAGTATTCTGTAATTTCTTTACCTGTAGTATCATACTTAATTTTCTATGAAATTTTTATTTCCTTTGCAGCTGAAGAAAGGAAAGTCTGAAGATGAGCGAGAGAGGTTAACTAAATTACTGCTAGTGAGTATCAGAATTTGAACTCAAGTCTACTTATCATCAAAATTTATGTTCATAAACATTATTTTATAGAAAGATCAGATAAATTTGGAGAATACCATATAGGTCAATATCTAAGAAGGAACTAGGTAAGACATTAGGCTGAAGAAGCAGCCAGGCTTTCAGATCACAGACTACTACGGCCCTTCAAGACATATGAAATTCATTCTAAGGAGGAAGTTTTAAACATATAAACAAGATAAAATCTGCACTTAAGATATACTCTTGCAGAAGACGATGGATTGTGAAGACTAAAAGTGAGTTAGGATAAAGGCAGGTAGATCAATTAAAAGTACAGACAAAAGATGATGAATGAGGTTGTGGACAAAATGTATGTAACCAATACAGATTTGATACAAATTTCCTAACTTCAAATTTTAAAGTTATTTGTCAAGGTTAAATAAATCCAAGTCTAAAATACTATGATAGATTTCCAGACCAATAAAATGGAAAGGCACAACTACAAATATTCAAAATTATATACTTCCAGAATTGTGAATACTATGAATAATGTAAAAATATAATAGTTACTTGTTTTAGTTGGAAAATTATAAATTAAAATTTCAAAAACAAACGTTTTTCCATTATCCAGCCAAACTCCTTATTTTACATATAACACAAAGAAATAATAGACAACCTTCTCAAACATATTTGCAGTGCACAATTAGTATCAGATCTGTTTTCTGACTCTTTAATCTAGTAATTGTTTTCACTTTTATAAAAAGACTTGGAATTTTTTTAAAGCTCTGATAAAACAAGAGGGGAGAAGTTAAACATGCTAATAGCTGGTAAGTATGGGATCATGTATTAATGCTTTATATTTAGAATTCATTTGATCCTTATTATGTACTTTATAGGATAATTATCCACATTATATATGCAGTAAAAGAACTGAACGTTGCCAAAGGCCACATGGCATTGGACACCAAAGTTCTTTTTTAGCACAGCATACTAATGCCAATATGAAGTAAGTTAAAAATGTTTTCTTCCAATGTTTAAGACACCAGATTTGTATTAATAAATTCAGAGATCACTGAACACTGACCTGTAACATGCACCTGGACACAACAACTTCAGGTACTTCAGGGAATTTTTGTCGCAGGTCACGTAAAACCTGAAAATCAATTTGGTGGCTTCCTTGGGCCATTCGTATATTGCCTGATCAGGACTATCTGTACGGTAGGCAATTCTAGGCCTTAGTGGAATTAGTACTCATCTCTTCTGTCCAAGCATTTTCTGTGAAAGAAAGAAAAAAAAATTTTAATGAGAACTGATCAGAGAATGAAAATTATTGTGGATTTAAAATTTCAGTACAAAAAACACGTTCCTTAGCATCCAACAACATAAACTATGAAAATACTATTTAGGTTTATAATGTTTTCTGTATAGGAACTTTGTCTTTTCAGTATAACTCCTGAGGGCAAACCTATATTTTCCAATTCCTTTATATGTGCTTGTTGTGTTAAGGTTGTGCCAAAAGGCATTCAAATAAAGAATTATTTTCATAGTTATCTTCTATCATTCTAAGAGGAGAATGAATAACTACTGATTTTTTTCCTAATGACTACAGAGGATAGCCTGAGGCAACAAATTTTACTAGTTCTACTTAAAATTTGTAAGGTTCTATAAAAAACACTGCATACTGGGCCAGAGATTTAGCTCAGTGGTTCCGTCGCCTGCCTCGCAAGCGCAAGGTCCTGAGTTCGATCCCGGTGACTACATACAATGCTGGGCGTGGTGACTCATGCCCACCAGCAATCAATACCACATACCACAGTGCCGGGCATGGTGGCTCACGCCTGTCATCCCAGCACTCCGGAGGCAGAGACAGCAGCATTGCTGAGTTCAAGGCTTGCCTGGGCTACACAGTGAGCTCAGGGCCAGCCTGAACTACAAAGGGAGACCAAGTCTCAAAAAAAAACAACAGTGGGCCGGAGGATTAGCTCAGTGGTTCCGGTGCCTGCCTCACAAGTGCAAGGTCCTGAGTTCGATCCCCGGAAACCACATACAATGCTGGGCGTGGAGACTCACGCCCACCAGCAATCAATACCACATACCACAGTGCCGGGCATGGTGGCTCACGCCTGTAATCCCAGCACTTGGGAGGCAGAGACAGGAGGATTGCTGAGTTCGCGGCAGCTTGCCTGGGCTACATAGTGAGCACAGGGCCAGCGTGAACTACAAAGCGAGACCCTGTCTCAAAAAAAACAAACAAACAAACAAACAAAAAAACACTGCATACTGTGTGTAAAACAATATTGCTAATCCAATATAATTGGTATTTTGTTTTATTTTTCAGATACAGTTAATCTTTACATATATAATCAATTCAATCTCAGGGGCTTAGTAGCATTTTATTTCTGCTGTGTTTATTAAATCAGTACTTTAAAAATACTAGAGCCTCATCCATTAGGGTTCTCATTGAATTGGTTGTGGCATAGCCTAGGCTTATGAATTTTCAAAAGTTGTCTAGGTAACTCTAATATGTGGCCAGTCAAGAACTATTCCTGGGTCATAAAAAAAGCAACTGTGAGCCAGGTATGGGGGCACATGCCTGTAATCCTGGCACTCAGAGGTAGAAGCAGGAGGATATCTGTAAGTTTACGGCTTGGGTAGGCTACATAGTGAAGTCAAGACCAGCTGAACTGCATAGCTGACTCAAAAAAGCCATAAAAAACTAAGCAAAAATAACTACTCTTTAAGCTTTATTTCTCATGTTCTTAAAGTAAACTATATTTAATCTTGAAACTTTCATCAGGATATAAAATTATATATTACAATTAAATCAATTATTTAAAACCATATTATTTGATTAAAATATAATTTACAATTAATAAAATAAGACACAATCTAATTTTTTAGTATTTTTAAAAATTTCATAAACATTAAAAAAATACAAGCCTGTAAATTTTATGAATACAGGAATTAGATCTTTTGTTCACTATGGTGTACCTAACACTTTAAGAGTCTTCAGCATAACAGATGAAAGCATTTTTAAGTCATCTACTTACAACAGAATGCTGGAGTACCCAAGAGAATAAAAGCTCATTTAGATATTCTATTGTTCTGTTGAATTTTATCAAATTCTTTTGCTGATGTAACTTCAGTTTAGTTACATCTCACAGGTAAAAATCACTGTCAAGCCAAATTATAAGCAATACAGATTTCCTACAACTATATTTATGTTAACACCCCTCCCCCTACAATGTTAGCACTCAGTACTGTTCTATAAATGTACTGCGGAAGAAAAGAGAAATACTGGAATTAGTGAATGACATTTAAAAATGATTAAGAAGTGAGAAGCATGCTACAGAACTGCTCATCTTCAGAAAGCCTCCCTTGATTCCTCTCCAGCTACTAGCCCATTTCTCTGTACCTCCCACATTTTGGGCTAAAACTTCTTGAAACAACTATTCTTCCATTCTTTAAACAATTTCCTCATTTGGCTTCTGAGATTTATACTTTTGTTTTTTCTTCTACTCACTGGCAGCATCTTCTCAGATTTCTTTGCAGAGCCACCTTCTTTTCTTACACCTAATTGTTGGCAGGCAGATAAACTTCAAATACAGAGTTTCCTTTACACCTGCATTTCTCTTTAAGGTAATTTCATTCCACCTCTTCAAATAGCCTTACATAGTAAGACTTGATAAAATTGTCTCCAAACTCAATCTTTTCCCTGAGTTCCAGAATAATATATCCAACTGCTTATTTGACATTTCCTTCGGCTATCTAAAATTCATTTCAAACTTACCATGTCTAAAATCAAGCTTTTAAATCCCCCATATCCAAGTTAACCCTTTCTCAGTCTTTTCTATTTCTTCATTCATCTAGTTGGTCTTTCTCCCATTCCACATTTCACTCTACTATACTATCTTTTATCTACAAAAAGTACTTTGAATTAGATCACTTTTTCCCACTCATTCACTGCCCATGTCTGAGTCACTGTACTTCATCTAGAGTACTTCATATTTACTATACAAGTCACCTAACTGGTCTTCTTCCTTTCATTCTTTGCTCTGGCTCCCAGTCTTTTCTCTAGTGACCAGAGTCAACTCTGTGAAAAGTAATTAGAGCAATCACTCCTTCTGCTCAACACTGGACCTCACAAGGCCTCTTGCTAACTACTGTTTCTCTACCCTATCTCTTGCCATTCTTCTTGTTTTTGGTCCTAAATAATTTTCTGAAGGATTCTCAAAGAAACCAGATTCCTCTCTTTAGGCTTTTGAACTTACTGCTCCTACTGCTTGGAAAACTTTTCCTTGAGGTACTTCCATGGCTCTCCCTCTTTCTTCATTAAGATCTCTGATCACGTGATATTTCCTCAGTGATAGCTTATCTAGCCAACTTTTATGTCTAAAATGCTGTCACACTTCTGTCCTTCCACCATCACATCTTCATACTGCTTCCCCTCCCTCCACCTCATACTGGGGACTGAATCTAGGGCCTTCACAATAAGCCACCCTCAACTTTCTTTTTAAAATAAGTCTTGCTAGGATGCTAAGTTGCCTAGGTTGGGCTTGAACTCCCAACCTTCCCCACCCGAATAACTGCAATTACAATTGTACACCACCGTTGTCCACCTACAATTGTACTTTAGATATAATTCCTGTATTGACTGAGAAGGTTCTGCAGACTTTAACTCTTAATCAATGACAACTACATATACTAGAAAAAGTACAAAAAACAATGATTGGAAGACAGAAGGGATAAACTAAAATGATGGTGGTGTGGCCAGTATTTTAAAGAAGTGACCAAAGGGATTATTTCCCATTTTACATGGCTTTTACTCAGAAAGCAGGTCCTACTTGGTCTGGGTAGCTATCGTGGAAGAAAATGTAGTCTTTGTTTGGTAAACCAAGCAACAGGCTTTGGCATGACTATAAAAGCTGAAAGGAGACAACCACAGAAAGCAATCCCAAAATCCTTTATACACATTATCTGGTCTCCAAACCTGAGACAGAGTCTAAGTAGCCAAGCTAATGTTAAAGTAAGTGATCTAAAGTTCCAGAATTTGGAGGTTGGGTTCCATCAAGTTAAATGTCCACTGAAAGAACTAAACAACAGGAAAAATGGACTTATATTCAAAAGAAGACAATCAATGGGGAACAACCTCAATTGGCGGAATGTGCTTGTAAGAATTTTGGAAATTCTATTTGATACAGTTACTTCCTCTTTTAGATATCTTCCCGATAGAACTAAGGACATCATATTACAGTGATACGTGAATATCCATGTTTAGAGCAGTACAGATCATAATAGCTACATATTGGAAGGAACCTATATGCTCATCAACAAATGAGTGGGTAAAGAAAATGTCTTTATTTTCAATTGAATTCTTTTTTTTTTTTTTTGAGACAGGGTCTCGCTTTGTAGTTCAGGCTGGCTCTGAGCTCACTACGTAGCCCAGGCAAGCCTTGAACTCAGCAATCCTCCTGTCTCTGCCTCCCGAGTGCTGGGATGACAGGCGTGAGTCACTACGCCAGGCACTGTGGTATGTGGTATTGATGGCTGGTGGGCATGAGTCACCATGCCCAGCACTGTATGTGGTTACCGGGGATCGAACTCAGGACCTTGCCCTTGCAAGGCAGGCGCCGGAACCACTGCGCTGACCCTCTGGCCCTTCAATTGAATTCTTTATCGGTACATTTTACATAAAGCTCACAATCACACTCAACATTGGGGAATTTGTACCGGTATATGACATGAGTTAATTCTCATTTGTACCCATATCCCAGCCCACCCTACAATCTCCACCCACTATATACATGTACTTTTTCTTTTCAAATCTTATTCTTTCCCCTCATTACTTTCCCCTACCACATAAGAAAATGTATTTATATACAATGTAGTACTGTCATAAAGAAAGATAAATTTGAGTCACTAAGCAGGAAAATGGATATACTCTGAGGCCATAATATTAAGTGAAATAAGTCAGACACACAAACTTGAATATTGCATGGTTCTTCTTATATAAGAAACTTAAATTATAAATAAAGACCAAAATAAAAGGCAATAGGAACTGTAGGGGATAGATTTTTCTCAAATGGGAAGAGGATCCAGAAATGGAGGGAGGGGAGAAAGAGGAGGTGATGAAAGGAATTAACACTGTTATGCACATGTACCAACTCTACACAAATATAGACATGTACTGCAAACGTGTACTACAAAACAAAAGAGGTAAAAGAAAAAAATGAGCTATTTTAATTATGCTCATAGATGTAATGGCAGATGTGTTTGGAATTCTTAGCAAGGAAACTTTTAGGAGGAAGAATCTAATGGAAATTCAAGAACTAAAAAGTAAAATGTCTGAAATGAAAAATGCGCTGGGTGAACTTAAACAAAATGGAAAGGAGAGAAAAGTCAATGAATTGGAAGAAAAAGCAATTTTTTGGTAATGGGGACTGAACTCAGGACCTTGTCCTTTTTTTTTTTTTTTTTTGAGACAGGGTCTTACTTTGTAGTTCAGCCTGGCAAGAGCTTGTTATGTAGCTCAGGCAAGCCTCAAACTCAGCAATCCTTCTTCTGCCTTTGCCTCCCAAGGGTTGGGATTACAGGCATGAGCCACAACACCCTGCCTTGTGGTATGTGGTACTGATTGCTGGTGGGTTTGAGTCACTGCACCAGGTATTGTTGTATGTGGTTACTGGGGATTGAACCAGGGATCTCGTGCTTGACAGGCAGGCATCGGAGGCAGCTGTCAGAACTACTGAGCTAAATCTCGGGGCTCCAGATAAAGCAATCTGAAGGATGGAAGGAAATAGGACTGGGGGAAGAGGGATACAGAACCTTATGGTCTTGTGGGAAAGTACCAAAAATTAATCTATTAGAAGGAGAAAGGACAGAGAACAGGGTAGGAAAAATATCTTAAGTGGGAATGGCTAAAAATTTCCCCATGTTGGTGAAGGACAAATGCTTAAGTTTAAGGCCAACAAATCTCAAAGAAACAAACAGAGCAAACACTACACACACACAACACCCTGCCCCCAAACAAATAAATTAACCATACAGAGGCACAACGTAATCAAACTGCTGAAAAACCAAAGCAAAACAAAATCTCAAACACAGCCAAAGGAATTACATCTAGCATAGAAGGAGAAGAATACTTTTGAGTAAACACTAACTTTTCATCAGAAACAAGGGGAGACCACTTGATATTGAAAAGCTATAATTTAAGTGCTGAAAAGAGAAACACTAAATTGTCTACTCACATTGTATACCTAACAAGACTAAACATTAAGGAACTTAAAAAATCAGAACCTTTCCTAATTTGAAGATCCAGATGGGCATTTGAAATGAACAGACATTTCTCACGTGAAGTAAAAACAGCCAATAAACATAAGAAAAAATGTTCAACATCACTGCTCATTCAAGAAATGCAAATGAAAACAACCCTGAGAAAGAATCGCTGCAATCAAGAAATCAACCAATAACAAATGATGGCAGGGCTGTGGGGTGAAAAGGAACCTTTTCCACTGTTGGTGGGAGTGCAGACTGGTGCAAGAACTGTGGAGATCAATGTGGACATTCCTCAAAAAAAAGAGGTTTAGAAGTCTCATTTGACCCAAGTTTTCCCCTGCTGCGTATATTCACGAAATAAAAACATATCACAGTAATATATACAGACCCATGTTTGTAACAGGACAGTTTATAATAGCTAAATCTTGGATATCCAAATGTCCATCAACTGATGACAGGATAATGATGTATTTCTTTTAAAAAATTGAATTCTTTATTGGTACTTTTTATATACAGCTCATAATCACACTCAAAATTGGGGAATTTGTACCAGTACATGACAGGAATAATTCTCATTTTTACCCATATCCTTACCCAACTTACAACCCCCAACCCCTTATATACATGTGCTTTTTTCTTTTTAAATCATATTCTTTCCCCTTATTTTCCCTTTGAATATTTCCTATTTCACAAAATCTAACATATATTCTAGAACTCATTTACATCTACAGGTTCTCATACCAGAGAAAAGATATGTTACTTACATATCTGTGACCTATGTAATTCACTTATTAGTGTATCCTCAAGGTATGTCCATTTGCACATGAATGACTCAAACTTGTTATTCTTTATGGCAGAGTAATACTTCATTTTATTTTAGTATATGTGCTGCCGAAGCGAGCACAATACTTCATTTTATTAAAAAACCACATCTCTTGGGCCGGCGGGTTAGCTTAGTGGTTCCGGCGCCTGCTTCACAAGCACAAGGTCCTGAGTTCGATCCTGCTAACCACATGTATACAATGCTGGGTGTGGAGACTCACACCCACCAGCAATCAACACCACATACCACAGTGCCGGGCGTGGTGACTCACGCCTGGAATCCCAGCACTCAGGAGGCAGAGACAGGAGAATTGCTGAGTTCAAGGCTTGCCTGGGCTACATAGTGAGCTCAGGGCCAGCCTGAACTACAAAGCGAGACCCTGTCTCAAAAAAACCCAAAACAAAAAAAAAAAAAAACACATCTCTATCCAGTCTCTAGTTGATGGGCATCTGGGTTGTTTCCAAGATTGGGCTATCACAAAACTGAGTTGCTATAAACATGGGGGCACATATGTCTTTACAATATGATTCTTTTTAATTTTTTTGAGTATATTGATAATGATGTATTTTTTAAAAAACATAAAGTATTGCTCAGACATAATGATGAACTAAGAGACATTTATAGCTAAATGGATGCTCATTAAGGCCGTACTTTTAAATGAAATAAATAAGGACACACATGTGTAAATACTGAATACTTTCTCTGGTGTGAGAAACTGAAAGCATAAGTGAGGACCAAATTACAAAATAGAAAATGTAAAATAGAAAGTCCAAAAAGATAGGGGAAGGTGGGGGGAGAGAAAAGAAAAAATATGAGAAAAGAAGGAAAAAACTGAAATAAAGTTTCTGTAAATGAGGGTGAAGGGTGGAAGGGAGGGGGAATGGGGAAAAACAAGAACCAAGATATATCAGGTACTGATACAAATTCCCAATGATGAATGTGATAATATACACCTAAAATGTACCAATCAATGGGAAAAAAGACTAAACTTTAAGAAGAGATGCTAGATAACTTTTAAAACTGCCTTTGTGGAGGAGTAAACGATTTGTAAGGACAACCTAAATACAAATTACTGAAACGAACTGGTATCTGCTTAATTTCCAGGTGAAAAACCAAGAAATACTTTAGTAAGTGTATTCTGGAAAACTATTTTCACAGTAAAGAGAAACATTTTCTATGGTTGATATAAAACAATTGTTCCTCCAAGAAAAGAATTCTATGAGCTATACAAACCTAAAGTTGCACGCTCCTGACCATTCCCCCTTCCCTAGTCCACCGAGCTAGACAAGATGGGTTTTGTAAAACTTTCAGTAAGATGATAATGACAGTGGTACCTCAGTTAACAAATGCTTCTGTTTGCAAATATGTTTTGCAAACAGACCATTTGAAAAAATTTTTTTTGTTTGCAAATCCTACATCTGGTGATAAATGCAACTGAGGCTGTGGAACAAATTAAATTATTGAACCAAACCACCAGAATATTGTGCTACACTATTACAAAGTCTAGGCAAATTAGTTTTGCCATTTACTTTACAATGCTATCATCTTCTGATGTAAAAATCTGGTACACTCAAACAACAAACCTACAAATTACTAGAATTATACTTAAGAAAAGTGGTGCATTAATTTTTTTTTTTTTTTTTGCTTTTTGAGACAGGGTCTTGCTTTGTAGTTCAGGCTGGCTCTGAGCTCACTATGGTGCCCAGGCAAGCCGCCGCGAAATCAGCAATCCTCTTGTCTCTGCCTCCCGAGTGCTGGGATTACAGGCGTGAGCCACCACATCCGGCATTGTGGTATGCGGTGTTGATTGTTGGTGGGTGTGTCTCCACGCCCAGCATTATATGTGGTTACCGGGGATCGAACTCAGGACCTTGCGCTTGCGAGGCAGGCGCCGGAACCACTGAGCTAACCCTCCGGCCCAGTGCATTAATTTTTAAATAAAATACAGTAAAACCTTGGTTTATGAGAATTGTTTCTTTGTTTTGTTTTTTTGTTTTTGGTGGTACCAGGGATCAAACTCGAGCCCTTGTGCTTCCAAGGTAGGTGTGGTACCACTTGAGCTAAATCACCAGCACCCATGAGAATAATTTGTTCTGCACTTGTATAGCAGAAATGAATTGTGATCATGTGACATTTGGAATGAGTGCTCATATGGCAAGACATCACTTGTTTATCAAGTTAAAATTTCTTAGACATGTTTGTTTGTGTTGCAGAACACAGATCAAGTATCTACAATCAAAGATTTGACTATATTAAAAGATCAAATACAGCAGTGATACCGTTGGCTTTATTATCGGTCTCTAAGATAGTTTAAAATACATATTACACTTCCATTGTATTAACAGTGTATAGTTAAAGGGGAATACTTAACAATAGTTGCTTTTTTTTTTTTTGAGACAGGGCCTCACTTTGTAGTTCAGGTTGGCCCTGAGCTCACTATGTAGCCCAGGCAAGCCTCAACTACTCATCAGTCCTCCTGTCTCTGCCTCCCGAGAGCTGGGATGACAGGCGTGAGCCACCACGGCCCGGCACTGTGGTATGTGGTATTGATTGCTGGTGGGCGTGAGTCACCACACCCAGCATTGTATGTAGTTACCAGGGATCGAACTCAGGACCTTGCGCTTATGAGGCAGGTGCTGGAACCGCTGAGCTAAATCTCCAGCCCCAACAATAGTACTTTTAAATGTACTGAATTTACATTTAGAAAAATTCCTTCTTGCTTTGGGGAAATAATTCCTTCAGCTTTGATTCTATCAAGATGGTATAAAGTAAGCAAATTCAGAATCTCTTCTGGTATAAACAATATCTACTGAAAAACTTACTGAATTTGTTTCAATACAAATCGAGCAGAGCTTAACAGTTAAAAATTCCCTGGTATCCAACACAAAAACGGGATTAAAAGCAACAGTCAAAATGCTGTGCTGTATGGGATACCAAGGGAAAGGTGGCCGGGAGAGAGAGAGTAGTTACTAGAACTAGATACATTGAAATGGAGATTTTAATGTTATGTAGAACAGACAGACTACAGGCCCTCATTTGGGAGGTGATAGGTTCAAAAGCTGGAGTCTTCATAAATGGAATTAGTATCTTTATAAAAGAGGCCAAGAGGAATCTGTCTGCCCTTCCACCATGTGAGAACACAGCTGAAGGGTACAAACTATGAACCAGAATGTAGATTTATTCTGGACTTACACCTTGATTTTGGACTTCCTAGCCATCATACCTGTGAGAAATGAACCTGCTGTGTATAACCTGTTGTATTTATAGTATTTTGTTATAGCAGCCTCAATAGAAAAAGGTATCATTTTATTTTTGCACTTTCATTTTAACTATCACTTATTTCAGTGATCTACATGTATATAAAAAAGTTGAGTCTTAATTTCAGTCAACTCTCAATTTTAGTCACAACATATTCTGATAGCCTACTTTTATTATAAGTTTTCTATAAATATTTAATGGCAGTTACCATATCTCTGTGGATCATGGTAGAATTACCATGATCTCTAGTTAGTAAGAAATGCAAATTGATATTAAGACATTGGAGAATAATATTAAATGAAAGGTAGAACAAATTTCAATCTAAAGAAATCTATGTGCAAGTCAACATATCACTTACTTTGTCATTTATCATTTCTCTAGGTTCATTTCAACGGATGTTTTAAGTTATTACATAGAAATCAAGTTTTTTGTGGTAATATTTAAGAAATTCTATCGCTTACAATTAAGAAAGTTTCTTTGTTCCTGGACTTTAATATGTACTGTGACTCTTGGGTAGCAGTGGCAGATGCAGTACTTCTCAAACTTAACTGGACATCATTCCGTTTATCTGTAAACATCTTGATGTAGGAAACACACGGGGGAAATGCTGTCCTATAAAGAAGGTAATGAAAGCACAGTGATACCTTCTCACTTAGGAATCTAAGAATATAATTCAACATTCATTTAAAATATATGCAAAAGAAAGTTCAAAACATAGCTTTCTAATAGCAGATATATAGAAAGAACCAAAAAGCCTAACTTCTGGGAGAGCGGATTCACAAATTGTAATGATCACTTTTTGACCAATTATAGAGACTGAAACAAGCCTTGTAAAATGCAAGGAAATGGTTATACAGCTTTTGGCAAAAAACTGAAAACACTGTCATATGTAATTTTTGTTGGAGGATAATTAAGATGAAGGAATTTACACACAAATATTCTGGGTAAATGGGATCATTGAAACTTTTGATCTACCTAAAACAATAATGAAAAGCCGAGGATATAGCTTAGTATATCTTAGTAGAATGCTTGTCTGTTATGTATGAATTGAGTTTGATGATCAAAATGTGTATTAATACATTATATAGTGATGGTAAAAAGGAAATAGGCCCAGGGAAGGAACTGAGTACAGTCCTACAGATATCAATTTGGCAACCTCTATAAAAATGAAAACTGTATGTTGGATTTCACAGTAACTTTTATGAATCTGTTGTAGATACAGGTGCACAGAAAATCACATATATTTATTATAGCACTGTTTATCATTATAAACCACAGAAACTATCTACTAGGTTTTTTTTTTTTTTTTTGCTTTTTGAGACAGGGTCTCGCTTTGTAGTACAGGCTGGCCCTGAGCTCACTATGGTGCCCAGGCAAGCCGCCGCGAACTCAGCAATCCTCCTGTCTTTGCCTCCCGAGTGCTGGGATTACAGGCATGAGCCACGACGTCCAGCATTATGGTATGTGGTGTTGATTGTTGGTGGGCGTGTCTCCATGCCTAGCATTATATGTGGTTACCAGGGATTGAACTCAGGACCTTGCGCTTGCGAGGCAGGCGCCAGAACCACTGAGCTAACCCTCCAGCCCTCTACTAGGTATTTTAACAGATGGGAAAAAAGTGTCAAAGTTTAAAGGACATGTATTTTCATACAAAAAAGGTGACATTCCTAATCTGAAAAAGTATGTGCTTCCTTTAATATGTAGACCATTTACTTCTGTCAGAGCCTCTGAGGACAGGGTCTAGATACTTTAATGACTCCTCTGTGCAAAAGGTTTTTTTCAAGTAAAGTTTATTTCAGTTCCTGTAGGGCTTCTAGTTGGTAATGTAATAAATACAAGGTTAAAAAAAAGGACTGATCAAATACCAAGATGACTGTAGTCAAATGATTACTTCTAAGAGGAGCTTGTAGCACTAACACAAAAAAGGAAAACAGATGAAAAGCACTCTGGAATTTTGAGATAAAAAACAAACAGGGTACAAGTAATGGAATTAAAGGAGATTATTAAAATAAATCAATTATCACCAAGCCTCTGACAGAACTGGTTAGAAATTTTTCCGTAATTTTATGCTACTGGAAAGAACTGGTAGAAGGGAAAACTACCTCTATAAATGTATGCAAATGGGTTCTGCAAATAAATATTTAGTAGCTCAAGACAAATGTACAATAAAGACTTTAAGTTTATGTAAACTAGGAGCCAGAGATTTAGCTCAGTAGTTCCAGTGCCTGCCTAGCAACCACAAAGTCCCTGGTTCGATCCCCAGTAACCACATACAACAATACCACCTCCAGAGATCAGTACAACAAAGCACAGGGTCAGGCATGGTGGCTCGTGCCTGTAATCCCAGCAGTCAGGAGGCAGAGGCAGGAGGATTGCTGAGTTCGAGGCTTGCCTGGGCTACACAGTGAGCTAAGGGCCAGCCTGAACTACAAAGCAAGACCCTGTCTCAAAAAAAAAAAAAAAATTTATGTCAACTAAAAATGAAGGCCATATATTGTAAAATACAAACTTATTTGTTTACTATCAAGGAGTACCATACAGAAACAAATGGTGAAACAAAACTGGATCACAGGCAATCCAATTTTTTTTTTTTCAATGTTTTGAGACAGGGTCTTGTATAGTTAAGGCTGGTCTTGAACTCATTGTGTAGCCCAGGTTGGCCTTGAACCTGCAGGGATCCTCCTGCCTCAGCCTCGCAGGGGCTGGGATTATAGCACGGGCCACTATTCCTGGTGAAATCCAACTTTTAAAAAGAATAAGTATTAATGTACTTTGTATAAATGACTCAAACATACAGAATTTTAACTTGACCAAGTACTGATTTTTATTATTAAAGTCTACTACCTCTTACCTCTACCCCAGGTACTAGGGATTTAACCTAAGGCCTTGCATATCTATGAAACTGTCCTACAACTAAGCTATTGCTACTGTTATTATTTGAAACTCTTACAGAAAAAGAAATCAATGAGTAAATAAGTCACTCAAAGATAGGCATCAATTTTTCTAAAGAGGAGAATTTCCTAAGTGCAGAAGTTAAAGAAACAATATTGTCAAATTCCAGATCTTCTCTTTGACATGAACACCTGTAGATGCAAATGAGCTCTAGAAAATATGACAGCTTTTATAGAGTGGGAAGTTTCCATAGGAAATTTGGTCTGGGAATGTAATGAGGGGAAGGAATAAATATGATTCAGAAAGAAAATAAAAGAGTATGTATAAAGGGGGTGGGGAGGTGTGGGTGGGTAGGGATATGGGTAAAAATGAGAACTAACTTGTGTCATATACTGGTACAAATTCCCCAATGTTATATGTGATTGTGAGATGTATATAAATTGTACCAATAAAGAATTCAATTAAAAAAAAGAAACAATATTGTATTCAGCCATTTGTGTTTCTAAAACTTTTGGTGAAAAAATGCTAATAGTTAAAAACAGAGGTGACCTCACATTGCTAAACATTTCAGCTTGCTAAGTGAACATTGCCTCATTCACAATAGAAGAAATAATGTATACATTATTATACATACACAAATAAATAATACATAAAATACATATATTTGACACACAGTGGTAGTGAGTCCAGTAAAAATTCTAAGATTTCATGTTTACCAAGAATGATCTGCCACTTATAGTATCTTCTTGGGTAAATCACTTAATTTCTTTGAACCTCAGTTTCCTCCTGTATAAAATAGTGATTCAAGGAAACTAGCCATCTTATAGGATAATGAGCAACTCATAGAATATAAAGTACAGTGAACACTTATTCCCCCAAAGAGTGATATTATCATTTACTCTTTGTAAAATGAAAGAAGCATCTCAAAAACTTCAACACAGTGAAGGTTAATTGTATTACACCTGCCTGGCCATAAGAAGAAAAAATATAAGCCTTTAGCAGGGCCGGAGGGTTAGCTCAGTGGTTCCGGCGCCTGCCTCGCAAGCGCAAGGACTTAAGTTTGGTCCCTGGTAACCACATATAATGCTGGGCGTGGAGACACGCCCACCAACAATCAACACTGCATACCACAGTGCCGGACGTGGTGGCTCACACCTGTAATCCCAGCACTCGGGAGGCAGGGACAGGAGGATTGCTGAGTTCGCGGCAGCTTGCCTGGGCACCATAGTGAGCTCAGGGCCAGCCTGAACTAAAACGCGAGACCCTGTCTCAAAAAAAAAAAAAAAAAAAAAAAAAAAAAAACTTTAGCAAATAGGAAAACTACCAAATAGGACTGTATCCTGTTCCGGATACAGAATACTGAAGCTGATGGAACATCTCAGGCCTCTGTCAGTGTATATGAGACAACTTTGTATATAAGTGCTCAGTAAATAGTGTAAATTGTGCTGTACATAGGTTAAGGATCTCTCTGGATTGAGGGAGGGTATGGGACAGTCCTGAAATAAATATTTAAATAAAGTTAAAGCAAGATAACTTTGGATGAATTCTGGGGTAATGAGTCAGTCACGTGTGTGGGGCAAGAGGAAAGACAGGGATTATAAAGGTGTTGGTTGGGGGATCTGGTATAGAAGATGAAGGGTCAATGAAGACTTATTTTGTATGGCGATGGTGATTACTCCAGAAGGCCTGGAAATTCACTAAGTTTTAATTTTATTATATAAGGATACATATTTATTATTTTGTTTTTAAGACAAGGTCTGTTTTGTAGCTCAGGCTGGCCATGAGCTCACTCTGTAGCCCAGGCAAGCCTTGAACTCAGCAATCCTCCTGTCCTCTGTCTCCTGAGTGCTGGGATTATAGATGTGAGCCACCACACCCGGCACTGTGGTATGTGGTATTGATTGCTGGTGGGTGTGAGTCACCACACCCGATATTGTTGTACCATAGTTACAAGGATCGAACTCAGGACCTCGCACTTGCGAGGCAGGCACTGGAACCACTGAGCTAAATCTCCAGCCCCCATATTTATTATTTTATGTTTCATTCTTACATGACTGTTTTACTCAAATTTATTTTAACATAGAAAAATATGGTTTATATTTAATATTAAAGAATAGTGTGATATTCAATGAACAGGTAATACACATAGCTCAACTGCCTTTGGATTTTTTCTTAGTTTACAGACAAGGTAAGAAGAATATCTTTCCATTTCAACATATATCATAAAATTAAATTCTGGCTTCCATAATATCCATTGGAGAGGATATTTTCTGTAAATTATGAAATCTGAGTTGACTAGGATCCTAGGGAATTATTTTATAAAAGTGTATCACTTAAGAAGTGACAAGATAGTTCTTGCCAGACTTTCTTGTCTACGCAGCAATCCAATTATACCTCTTTAACACCTGAACATAAGCAAAATTCTTCATGTAAGTTATGTTAGCTCCAAAGTGGTGAGAGTATCTTGTTCACAGCTGTATCCTAAGTAGTTGGTATATGGCAAGGAGATATGCAGTACACATTTGCTGCAATAAATCTTTAAACATCTGACTATATCTAGTTTTTAAAGACCACTAGAAACAGAAGTAGTTACCCAAACTCAAATAGTTCCCTTTCTGCTGTCATTCTGCTGTATTATTTATTTCAAAATGAAATTTGATACATTAAAGATTAATTTGAGCATTAAGTAAATTTTGCTACTACTTCATTTGGGAGAAACACTAGTTGAACACAGAAAACCATAGCTACCTATAAATACACAAAAAGAGTATTTTAAACATCTATCCACTATTTTGTCTACTTGTTATGAACTACTCGCAGCCACACCTTATGTTATAACCTTCCTTGATTTCAGAAAACCTTTTTTGTCAGAGCTACAACCTTTCCTGGACAAACTTTAGGTCTTGTTAGAGGTAAATTACATTATTTACTGTAGTATTGACCATTTAGCAAGTGTTATCTTATTTTAAGGTTCTTCATGGGCTTTTGAAATTATGCACTCTATGTATAGTTCAAAATGGCCTTTGCTTCATATTGTAACCCAGGCTGGTCTTGAATTCATGGTGATCCTCGTGCCCCGGCCTCCTGAGTGCTGGGATTACAGCTGCACACTACCATGCCTAAGGTTCTTATTTTTATTCATTTTGCAATGTTAGGGATCAAACCCATCCTTGCTAATGTTAGGCAAGTGCTCTACCATTGAGTCATATCCCTAGTCCATCTTTATTTTTTATGTTCATAAAGTTTTTGAATGCTACAACCCTAATCTCCTTTTTCCCATAAACCCTATGTTGTTTTGGCAGACATGCTTTTGTGTACACTGTAATGAATTTTAGGAGCACATACATATTTCAACTAAATTGGCCATATGTCAAAAGTCCTCTGACCCCTACAATTGTTAACAGTGACCTCCCTCAGATGTTCAATGCAAAGGCAGAATGTTTTTGCCTATTTGGAGCAGTTTCTTAATACTAATTATTAATTAATAATTCACATCTCCTTTGCAAACTGGCTGCAAGAATCACACTACAGTAAATTACTCTGAATTATCTTTAAAACAAAGACCTAATACAGTATCAGAATAGGTGATGTTACACTTTTTAAAATTAAAGCATGTTTTGAAATCTTTTGATTTCAGATTTTAAAATTTAAACTGAATCAATTACCTTAGTAGATGCACTGTTTTAAATACTTTTTACACATCGAAGTATTACAGTATATGCCAATTAAGTAAAAACTTGGTGTACTTCACATTTCATTTTAAAAGAATTTACCAATGTCGTTAACCTACAAAGCATCAGTTTTTTTTTTTTTTTTTAAGACAGAGTCTCGCTTCGTAGTTCAGGCTGGCTCTGAGCTCACTATGTAGTCCAGGCAAGCCTTGAACTCAGCAATCCTCCTGTCTCTGCCTCCCGAGTGCTGGGATGACAGGCGTGAGCCACCATGCCCGGCACTGTGGTATGTGGTATTGATTGCTGGTGGGTGTGAGTTTCCACGCCCAGCATTGTATGTGGTTACTGGGGATCAAACTCAAGACCTTGCCCTTGCGAGGCAGGCGCCGGAACCACTGAGCTAACCCTCCGGCCCTTCAGTATTATTTTTGTAAATTACTAGAATTATATCTGAGTATTATGTTATAATTCTATCAATTCAAATTTAATTTCAAAGAAATCTGTAATGTCATTATTTTTCTAAGATAAAATGCAGGAAATTAGCTATGTGACTAAAATCTAAAGTTCAAATATTTAAGATAAATATAAAATGATTATAATCTACCTTTAGTTTCAACTTTATTATAGAACAGTTATAACAATCATGTTACATATATTTGCAAAAATAAAGTAAAAGAAACATACCAAATCAATCATCCAAAAGTTAATTAAATGATCTACTATGTTCAGTTTTAGTGCTATTTAAAAGCTTGAAGAAAGCAAAGGATTCGGATACCAAGTAGATTATCACAACTTTATGGGCTTGGAGTAATTTACTTTCTAAAGAAGTGTCTTTGTACTTATTTGTATTAGTAAACATTACTAGCTGAAGTAACATAATGATCCTCAAGAAAATTTCCCAATTTTCTCATTTAGTGCTCGCTTCAGCAGCACATATACCAATTTTCTCATTTAATGCATTGCCTCTAGGCTATGAATGTTGATCACTTCTTATGGTTAAAGGTCCACCAGTTAGTTATAAGTTCTTCTAGAAGGAATGTGCAAGTTAGTCACACTTGGCAATTTATGCATTGTGGTTTTGTGGTGGATGCTACCATTTTCTAAGGATTAAGCGCAATAAATCTGAGACAAAACATATTACATAATGAACTACCTCGACTGTATTTTCCAATTCATATCTTATAATTTTTCCAATAAATTAGGGCTTTAAGGCAAAAAACCTCACCTTTCAGTGCCCCCTTTACAATAGTTTTTGCATAATTCAACCTGAGCATAAATATTATCTTTAAAAAATGGAGCTAAACGTTAATGTTATTTACTGTTAAAAGGGAAAGGAGAAAATGAAATTTCTTGAAAGAATCAGTTTTCACTTAAATCAGCCATATTTATAATGAAACAACACAATGACATGTAAAAATTTTAATAATTCAGTTAAATGTTAAAATGGCACCATAATATGAAGATTTAGAGAAAGTTATGAGAAGTTACATCAACTGATCCTTATGTGGGTTCAATCTCTTAGTTTCATATTTCTTTCTGTTCATCTGACATAACTTTGCTTATACTTTTCTAATGATATGGCTGTTGGCTAACAGTGGACTGATGGCCAGCTACCAGGGTATATCTGTGTGTATGTGTACATACATGATAGTGGTAGGGTGAAACAACACATAAGTTGCTAAACTTAAGTTTATGGGTTAGATATACTATAAATGGGTATTTGTCACTTGTAATAAAAGTACTGAGACTTTTCTTTACATCTATATATTTATACAAATTATAACACCTAATTTTATTTTATTTTTTTTTGTGCTACTGGGGATTGAACTCAGGCCCCTGTGCTTCAAAGGTAGGTACGGTACCACTTGAGCTAAATCCCCAGCCCCTACAGCATCTAATTTTGAAAAAAGACATTATGCAGAGATACTATGTGGATAGTCACCCTTAGTGTATACTGTCAAAATAACCTGAATATCCATCAAGGAGGACTGAATGAGTAAATAAATAAATAAATGCATAGCCATAACGAGGAAAACATGCATCTTTTACTTTTTCTTAGTGGAGTAAAATTTTCAAATAATTATATGGAAAGACCTATATGACATTACTGATTAAAAAATCAAAATGCAGACTCCATGTGTAATATGGCAGATATTTTAAAAGATATATTTTGATATAAATGCATAAGAAAAGCTCCAAATAATTAGTTTCAATGCTGTAATACTTGTTTTTTTTTTTTAATACAGTATATTTGGGCAGGGGATGTAGTTCAGTGGATCTGCACCTGTCTGGCAAGCTCAAGAACCTAAGTTTGATCTCTAGTACCACAACAAAACAAAACAAAACAAAACAAAACAAAACAACCAGTATATTCATGTATTACTTGAATGAACACAAGCAATTGAAAGAGTCAGAGCAGGATAAATATTTATTGTTATTTTCAGTATTTTTTCCCATAACATTAGGACAGGAAAATAAGTAACAGTATGAGAGAATGTTATTTGAAAGCATCTGTATCTCAGCCAATCACGGCTATTTTCAAGTAACTCAAAGCCTTTGCTGCTTATGCTGAAACTTTTAACTGCTCAGTTAAGAAGATATCTGAAAGATGAGACTTAGAGTTAGGTTTTAATTTGAATGTCTCTCATGAGCTCTTATGATTATGTTCAAGACTAGCTATTTTTAAACTTGTGAGTCTCCTAATTTATAATCCATGAATTAAAAAAAAAAGCCATTTTTCATCCAAGCCTAACTCAAGGTAAACTATTTACTCAAGATGCATTCATCCACCAATGAGAATTTAAATGATTACAAGAAAGGAAGAGAAAGTCTAAGATTTAGTTCAGTGGTTCTGGCATCTGCCTCACAAGTGCAAAGTCCCAAGTTAGATCCCCAGTATGTTGGAGGGAGGGGTTAGGAGTAAGACAGTAAAATAAAAAGCAAGTATACTGTTACTATTAAACTTGTAAGCTCCCAGTAAACACCACATCCTTACAAAAAGTTACCACCTTACAAAGGTGGAAATTATTTTCTCTGAGCTTGTACTCATCACTCTGGTTCAGAACTCATGATGCCCAAGTCCTATGCTAAATGCTTAACAATATTATTTCTTACTTCTTATAATATTCCTATAGTGAAGATTAAGGACAAATAACAGGTAAAAAACTCTTTTGACTTGCAAAGAGTACAATAGATGTGGTCTTTTGTTACAAATACTACTATTTATTCTTAAACTTTGTTATTTCAAACTTCACTCTACTGCAGCCAGCTTTTTTTTCAAGAAAAACCAGACTTTTTAAAGTATGCAGTGCCAAGAAATCTTCAAAGGATTCTAACTGCTTACAAATTAAGTTCAAACTTCTTCACTTGCCATTTGAAAATATGCTATGATACAGCTCTATTTCTCCACTGTTTTCTAAGCACAGCAGATCTATGAGAATGATTTTAGGATACACAACTGAAATACTCTTGCTACTTTCTCTGAAGAATCCTATCCTTCAAGGGTCAGCAGAAATATTACACCCTACACATACATGATTCTCTGGTACTCTCACTGTCCCTTAGTATTCAAAGAGAATGAGTTTCCAGGGACACTCTAAGAATATCAGAATCAACAGGTGCCCAAGTACCTTTTATAAAATGGTGATATAGCTGCATGTAATCTATATGCATTCTTTTGTCTACTACTCTACATTATCCACTGTCAATAGTTATTGTAATGTAGAATTTAGAAAATAATAACAATTAAAAAATTTCTATACGTCCAATACATATATACTCATATTAGGCCTCAATTTCTTCCCTCAGTACTAGGCATGGAACCCAGGGCCTTCACAACAAACTATATTCCTAGCTTTTGAAATTTTGAAATTTTTGAATTCTGAGGTAGAGTCTTGTTAAGTTGCATAGGATGGATCTGAGCTTTCCACCTTCCTCTCTCAGCCTCCCAGAGTGCTGGGATTCAGGCATGTGGCATCATGCCTGACTCACTAGTTTTCAATCTGTGGTTGGTGGAGAGCCAATCCTTGGTCCCCATGATGAACTGTGCTTATCTGTAAGCTCACAAAAAACATTTTTTTCATTTCTACATCACTATGGTACCTAGCACTGTTTTATACATAATTTATATTCAATGAAGGAAAAATATCACTACTGAAAATATGATATGATATTCAAATATAATTCCTTCTTCAATTTTCCCTTTCATTTTGCCTAATGGTGGTAATGATTCTGTAGTAACTCTGCTAACTGCTCCTTGATTCCAAAAGGAGAAAAAGACCCAACCAAAATAGAGAACTACAGGGCCGGAGGGTTAGCTCAGTGGTTCCGGCGCCTGCCTCGCAAGCGCAAGGTCCTGAGTTCGATCCCCGGTAACCACATATAACGCTGGGCGTGGAGACATGCCCACCAACAATCAACACCGCATACCACAATGCCGGACGTGGTGGCTCACGCCTGTCATCCCAGCACTCGGGAGGCTGAGACAGGAGGA
>PVIC010007398.1:0-50953 GCA_004025085.1 Thryonomys swinderianus | reverse complement strand
TCGTTTCTAATCAGGATCTGAGTTTAGTGATTGTTCCTGAGAAGAAACAGCTGTGGCACTTCTTTGAGGAAATCCTCTCCAGGAAACTAGGAGCTGATGGCCCCAGCGTGTGGCGGCAGCGTGCTACCCTGATTGTCACCCCAGCAGGGAGGCGAGTGATGCCAGGGAGCTATGAGCCACTTCTGTCCCACTCCACAGCTGGCACTGGCCCACAGGGGTCCTCACCACAGGGTGGCAAGGCCCTGGCCCTGCCCCATTCCGGCCACTGATCCAGCTGGGGACCCGGCTCTGACGAGGGTGGGCAGGCCCATCGCTCACAGCCCCCGGGAGGGTGGGAGGGCACTCGGCCTGCTGCCCCTGGCTGTGTGGGAGGAGCGAGTGCGGTGACTACCACGGCCTCCGAGACAGCCACAGGTGACAGTTGGGTGTGTAGTCCATAAGCTGGCACACGCAGCTCCACACGGTGCCAGCTCCCACCAGGAGGCCTCTAGCTCCTTGCTTCTGTTTTCCCAAGTACCTATAGAGTGAGGCACATCCCTCCCATGGGGACGGCACACAGGGAGACCCAGGGCTGAGCTGTGTTCAGGGCAGGGCCTTCTCAGCTCACAGCTGGAGGGCACCGGTGTGGGGTCCGGGTGCCACGCAGAAGGCCACTGTCCCCCAGACACCCATCTGCAGCACTGAGCCCGTCCAAACCCAGTGTCTGGACACAGGGAGAAAGAACGGCTTGTGGCCCCAGGGACATGGGGTAAAGGACCGGGGTCCCCTGTGGGTAAGGAACCGTGACAAGAGCCCCCCAAGAAAGGAACATAGACTGGGGTGCAGCTTCCAGGAAGAGGTGGTATCTGTGCCCGCCATCCTTGAGGACCGGTGATTTAGCCACCGGGCATGGCACAGACAAGGCCAGGGATCAGAGCTCTACTCAGAACTTTGAGACCCCAAGATGGGGTCCACCGGCCACAAAGGAAAGCCATGGGCAGCAGCCTGCTTGTGACCCAAGTGCCCACCACCCACGCCTGGCCCCAGTGTCTAGCGATGATCTGTCTCACAACAGGCTTTGGGCGAGGAGAGTTTCACCCCAGCAGCCGGGTCCAGCGCAGTGGAGCCAGGGGTTTTGGGGCCCCTGGGGAGGGAGACATTCGCGGCCTGGCCCTCGGTCCCAGTCCTCCCGGGAGACTGAATCCAGCAGGGAACACAGTGACCTGGACTCTGGGTTGTGAACCCCTGGCAGCCCCAGAGCCCCGACCTGAGGGCCCGAGTTAGGTGGCTTTGGTGCTGTTTGGCATCTCAGCCTAGATTACATGGCCTGATGGCAAAGAAAACAAAGCCAGGGGCAAGCAAGGGCAGTAATTTCACCGTGACCGTGGACGCCGATGCTGCTGTGATTCCCGGGTGCCTGCATGTGCTGCGGGCACGGCCCCTCCCCCTGCCAGCCCGGAAGTGGGGCCGGGCCTGTCCAGGCTCGGGCAGCCGCGTGGACGCGCCCGGCCGTGGACCCAGCATCCTCACACAGGCCTGGGGTAGGTGGGCTCTCGGCTTCAGCCGCCGCCACAGGGAGGTGTCCCAGGAGTCTCGAGTGCACACGGCACCCTGGCAGGTGTGAGTGGCACAGTCGGCACCCTGCACAACTTCGCCCAGGTCACCCCGGCCCAGGGCCTCCGGGATCCTCGCGTCTGGCCCATCCTGCGGTGAGGCTGTCTTCCTGACAGTGGGCTGGGAGTCTCCTGCAGCCCCAGCGCCTGCACAGGAGGGGGCTGGGAAGTGCGGTGCCCAGGATGGGACGCTGCTCGGCGTCCCTGTGTGCATGCCGCTACCCCCGAGAGGGCACCTTGCCCACCCGGTCTCTGGGGCGCGGGAAGTGGAAAGGGAGGGAGGAAGGTGAGGCAGGAAGCTTCCGGTGTGGGAGGTCGGAGAGCGCAGATCTCCGGACGGGCACAGACGGCTGGCGGCATGCGGCAGCTCACGCCTCACCTGGGACGAGGCGTGTGGGGTGCAAGGGACACCCCACCCCGCACCCCGACCACAGGATGAGGGCAGCACCGGGGCTGCCCACCCTGCCCCCGGGCCGTGGGCTCCTGGTGCCGCTGACCGGCGGCGCACTTGCGGGAGGGTGAAAGGCCCGTGTTCTGGTACCACTGGATCGGCGGGGTGCAGAGTGGGCACCTGCCCAAGCGAGCTTGGCCGGTCCCCGCCCCGCAGCCGTCGCCGGGGCCTTGGGGCCTCTGAACTCTCTGTGAGCCGGGCCTGCGCTGACGCCACCCGCGCTCTAAGAGACAGGCGCCCTGGCCACGTGCCTGTCCAGCACTCGCGCCTCCTCTCGGGCTCCCTTTACGCAGCCCTCCGTCCGTGCTGGACACTGTTTCTTGCTGTTGTCCCGCGGGCAATGCAGCCTTCCCTTGCATCGGGCGTGGAAGTCACCGGGGAGGGCGGCTAAGACGAGAATCCAGCCAAGGACTGTTCTTTTCGGACGTGTGCAAAGCAGGCGCAGTGGAACGCGGAAGCTCCGAGCCCTGGCGGGTCCCCGCCGTGCCATGCAAACCCATGCCGTGCTTTCCCTGCCCGAGAGCTTCCTGTCTGCGGACTCGGGGCCGTGGCTTCCCTCCTGCCATCTCAGGGCGCGTGTCAACACGTGGCATCTGTGTGTGTCTGGTAGACGCGGATGCTCTTCTGCTGCGGGCACCGCCTTGCGTGTGGCAGAGCTGTGAGTCAGCCGCCCTCCCCGCTGCCAAGTGTGTCTCCGAACAGGCAGCCGCTTCGCCTGCGCACAGCCGGGGCGTCGCAGTCTGGGCTTTTCCCGCCTCCCTGGCTCCTGGGGCCCTGGTGGCGTCCCCTGCTGGCCACGGCCCTGAACCCCAAGCTGCTGTCACGTCCGGGAGCTGCCCTTGACGGGCAGGCGCGGGGCTCAGTGCCCTCTGCCTCGGTGCCCCACTTTCCCTTTGCTGAGCGGGGACACGGGGAGCGGAAACGTGCGACTCTGCCTGAGTCCTGCTGTGCCCACCTCCGCCTCCGCCCCCGCCCGAGGCCTGGGGCATCTCCTGCCCTTTCCTGAGGCCTCTGCCTTCCCGCACACCCCACTCTACCTCTGCTGAAGGCTTCCTAGGGCCTGATTCGGACCTGCCTTTTCCCTTGTCTCTGCGGTGGCGCACCCGACAGACCCAGCGTCGCTTGCGGAGAAGTTCCGGCCTTTACTCAGCGATTTTACGTGGAGTTCTGAAACGCTTCTCCAAGGCAGAGTGGAGGTGGGACTCAGCGCTGAGTCTGTTACAGCTAATTAGCTCATCGTCCCCTCCTGTCTCATCAGCTGCAGGCTGGGCCTGAGCTCATGCTGACTGCCATGCACACGCACACGCACACGCACACGCACCCCAGGCTAACTCACCAAACTCTGGAACTTCTGCTTCCCCTTCCTTCCCCAGGGTGGGATTTCACTGGGAAGGTGGCATGCCCCCACTTCCCTCCTCCCGACTTTGCCTCCTCAGCTCTGCCCCCTGCCCCTTCCCAGGAAACTGAGGGCCAGTTGCCCAGGACATGGGGATGCCAGCCATCTCCAAGGTCCCTGGGCCTGGCGCCTTTCTCATGCCATGTGGGCAGAGGTGGAGGAACCGCCGTGCCCCTTGGTGAGGCCGAGACACAGCTCACCTGTCCCCGGCTGGCGGGGTGGCCCGTCCGTGCTGAAGGCTGCCCAGCTGGACCCCCAGACAGACTGGGAGGTTTCGCCCCGTCAAGAGTGAGCTGGGGAGGGGTGCGGAGCCTCTTTACAGTTCCGCAGCGGCTCCCGGGCGGGTGGCTGGTTGTGCTGTGTCTGCCGGGACCTGGCTATGTGTGTTTGTGTGTCTGACTAGGCCTTCTAAGGCAAGTCTTAGATTTCCTTTAGTGGAAGAACAGAGGGCCCCAGAATCCCTTTCTGCGGGTGGCAGTCCTTGGCTGGAGTCCATGCCTTATTAAGGGGCCACAGCTCAGAGTGGGTGGGCAGCCTGGGCTTTGCTACACATCTCGTACCACCAGTCACCAGGGGAGCGTCACGCAGGTAATTCCACGGCTCTAAAGCTCCCTCTCAGTTGGAGCCTTCTCCAAGTGTGCCAGGCCACGAGGACAGTGGCCCCTCAGGACCCCCTGCCTCGGTAGGACCTGATCCAGCCCCCGGCCCGTGACCCTCTTGGGACTGAGTGGGAGGACCCAGTGCCCCTCACTGTCCATGCACCCTGCCCCACGGAGAGGGAGCTGCAAGATCTTGGGGGACAGCCTTGCAGGGGACCCCACAACCAGTGGCATGGAAGATTTCCTCGGAAACTGTGCCCCAACCTATGTGGCCAGGTCTGTGTGACAAGGGGCCTGGAAGGGCGGGCAGTGGGGTCCAGCAGGCCACAGCACCCGAGCGGCCTGGCGAGGGACAGCCGGCAGCCCGCACCTGTCCGGCTTGGTGGCCGAGCGGCGTGATTACCCACCTGCCTGTCCCTTTCGCCCATGAGAAGGGCGCGTCCTGCCAGAGGGGCTGTTGTCCTGTGTCAAGAGAAGGGCCAGGAAGAGGAGAGGAAAGATTGGAAAACTCCTAATAAAATTACATTTCCTGAAATAGCCATAACTGCAGTGGTGATGCATTTGCAGCCTTATTGGCTCTGACACGGCCGCTGCGGCTGTGAGGCCGGGACTCGCTCTCACGCGCGCGCCCCGTGCTCCTCTCCTGTTGATATTTATTTATCTCGTGGGCTTCGCTTGAATACTGATGCTCCTCAGGGCACCCTCGCTGCATTGTGACTCGCTGCCGGTTTAATTCAATTTCTCCTCGATTGCGACTCCCCTGCGCAGCCCCGTCCCCCGCCGGTCTGTGGGGATAATCCCCAGCCGGGCCTCGGGCTGTGTCCCCGGAGCCGTCCTGCTACCGGGACGAACCGCTTCCAGCGTCCGGATTAATCACCATCCGGGAAAGGTGGAGCCGTCCAAGCGGGCACCCGGTGGCCTGAGTATGTTTTCTGCCCAGATCCTCCTGCTGAAACCCTGCCCTCCCGAGAGGATGTAGCACGCGGGCCTCGGGCAGGGGTGCAGGTCAGGGGACGCGGCCGTAAGCACGAGATTGCAGCCATGTGAGGACTTGGCCGGAGGTGCTGGCCGGGAGCCAGGAAGTGGGTCCCCCGGACTCTGGCTCTGCTCGGGCCTGGAGCTCGCACTTGGACGCCCGGGGCCACGGGAGGCAAACTCGCTCCTCGGCCGTGCGGACTGTAGTGCTCGTGACAGCCGCGCGAAGGGCTGAGACAGGCATTCGCTGCAGGTCGGCCTGGCCGTGGGATTCGCGTGCCAGAGCATGGAGACCCACGTGGTAAAGGCTCAGGCCGGGGCCGCCCCTTCTTGCAAGCCCAGGCAGCAGCCCCGGTCACCAGAAGCACCCCGCCTTTGCGATTGCATGGATGTATCTCGAGTGTACAACGGGGCAGTGACCCTGAATGAACCACAGTCGGCTGCCGGTTGAAGACTCCACACAAAGTAAGTGACCCCACTGGCCAGGAAACTGGCAGGAGCCCCTCCCACAGGAGGACAGAGGACAAGTCAGAGTGGCAGAGTGGCGCCCTGGGGTGGGGGGCAGAGGCAGGGTCCCTCCAGAGAGAGACCCGGTCGGCCTGTGACAGCGCAGGGCCAGCTCAGGCCGCCTGTAATCTGGTAATTGGCTGATAATGACTTTGCGCGCTGTGTGGGTTGGCCGTCCTTAATAGTGGTTTTTATGGTAAATAAATGCGGTATTTATTATAACTTTCATGTAGGGCATTTTTGTTGCAAGAGGTCATTATGCTTTGGCTACAGAGAGGCTTTGGAATGTGCGCTTCAGGGCAGGCTCCTGCTGGAGGGGCTGGCTTCGTACAGACGGCCTCGGGTTCTGGGCGGGTCGGGGCACTGAGCAGGGGCACCCCGCCCCTCGCCCCGGCAGGAGCCCCTCTGTGGACAGGGACGGAGACCGGGCAGCAGCTGGCGCAGCCTGGGCAGGGCGGAACCCAAGGCTGGGCTCTCGGCGGTAGAGGGGGATCTCGGAACAGCTGGCTAACGGCCCGGCGATTCTGCCGGTTCATCAGGATGGAGGAAACGCTGGGTCGGGGCACTTTGTCACAGCCGTGACGGCCCGCGGGCGCCTCCTAAGTTGTATGAGGGCGATTTCGCATGATGGAGGCCATTATGAACCGTGGCTTCTCCGCAGCGGGCTTTATGGGCCCCTGGTGACTCGACTCTGTATAATAAATAAGTCCAGGAAGCGCCATTTCCAGAGGCCGCGACAGGTAGTGCTAACTTATCTGTTGGAATGAAAACCCTAAACCTTGTTAAGTCAAACTGTCATTGTGGTCACCTGTAAATTAGGAGCCAGGGGATTGATTAGAAAGCGCCAGAGGCTCCAGTGCGTTCGGGGCGCGGGGGGCCTGCAGCACCAAGCACTCCGTCTGAACACACACGTGGAGGCCGAGAACGCGGCCCACGCGTCCGCCCCCTCGGACGCAGGACGCAGGACCCCAGCAGCAGAAACTAGGCAGAGCCAAGCCCTCACCTGGTGACTTTCTCCTGCTCTGGGAGCCAGGGCCACCCTGTGCGCAGAGCTGTTCCGCCGGGTAGTCTTGGCCAGCTGGGCGCAGAGGCCCAGTGACTGCCACTGTGTTTGGGGAGTCATGGCGACCCCTGTGTCCTCACCCACGGTCAGCCCAGAGCCGCAGGTGGGCACAGCTGTCTCTGGAGAGGAGTCTGCCGCAAGTCCGGACCCCAGGACCCAGGCAGGGAACGTGGCGTCCTCAGCAACGGAGGCCCCGGTCAGCAGACACGACGGCAGCCCTGCACCACGGAACGGATGGAGAAGCCAGTCTGTGGGAAACCGCCCCTTCCCCACACTTGCCTGCCCCGTGCTGGCCTGCAGGTACCTCCGGGGTCCACCTCAAGTATGTGAACCACATCCTAAAGACTTCCGGGAGGTTCAAACTGCAGAGAAAAATAAAATACAAAGAAAATGGAAATATTACCCTAAAGAAATTGCTTCTGAATGATTAAGTTTCCTGGAATTTATTAGAAGGAAAAGAAACATGCGACACTGAAGAGGTGGTGAGTGGGAAAGGATGTTTCCTAAAAGCATGGCTTGCAGGCTGCTGATGTGACCACAGAGCCCGGAGGACGCCGCGGCCCTGTCCGCGCCAGCCGACACTCGTGCTGACACAGCAGCCTCCTCCACGCGAGGACCTCCAGGGACGCACACCGTCAGCAGACGGCACCTCGGGGACGCCGCGCAGCCAGGCCTGGCCTCGCCCTCCCCACTGTCACTGCCCCTTGGGCTCTGCAGGCAACGGACGCCGCCACCCCGGCAGCTGTGGCCCCTTCCCTGCCGTGAAGGCTGCCCCAGGACCACCGCATCCCGAGGCGCCGCCCTGGAAGGAGAGGAGGCTGCCGGAGTCAGGACAACCTTCCGGTCTGCGCCGCCACTGTCCTGGGCGCCGAGAGCCGGCCTCCGGGCACTCGTGGGTGCCGACCCGTGCTGGCCTTCACCCTGAGGAGAGGACGCCCTCGGACCCGCCCTGCTGCGGCAGCGGCAGGGGCACAGGCGGGGGCTCCTGAGCCCACGGGACACTTGGCCACTTCTGGGCCCGTGCACTAGGCGGGGCCCACGGGCTGTATCTGCTGCCCACCGTGGGCCCTGCTGGCGCACACGGGGAGAGTGAAGCGGGACTGCGCCCCCTGGGCCCGTGGGGACCCGGCCATGTGCGGCTCCCTGAGCCATGGCTTTGCCCTCTGGGGCTCTCCCTTGGGCCTGCTGGGTCTCCCAGAGCCTGGTGGATCCTGTGTGCTGGGCAGAGCTGGGCCCGGCTCTCCCTGCTCACACAGTGTCACAATCACAGCGACACGCTGCAGGGCGCAGGGCGCAGGGCGCAGGGCGCAGCCTTTGAGTACCCAAGAAAGCACCACACCCGCGGGCCCAGACAGCTTCCCTCAGTTCCAATGCCCCGAAAATGGGTGCCCAAGGGGGCCGAAGCAGACAGGTTGTGGGGAGAGACTTGTCTGAGCCGGAGTGGAAAGTCCTGGTGGAGACACCTTTCTGGGTTCCGGGACCAGCTTCTGGTTTGGAACTACTTAGTGTGCTCGGAAGGGGTCCGTCCTTTCTGCAAACAGGATGGACTGTCCGCGCTGTCCAAATACACCTCCTCATCCCGCAGTGGTCAAGCACAGCGCCCGCTCAGTGCCAGGTGGCAGGAGGCAACACCCTCTGCTGGTCGCCTGTGAGCCCCCACAGCGCCCCCTAGGCAAGTCAGGCACCCGTGGAGCTGAATTCCAGGCAAGGCATGTGGGAATCCCGACCGCCGGCGCCTGGACTGCGCCACCCTGGAGACTGTCTGCGGATGAGAGCGAGCGCGGCGGGTCCTGGCGGGCGGAGGCGCTGCCCACCGCCTGGGGAGCAGCGGTGCTGGACAGAGGTGCGGGGGGGCAGCTGGAGGGCGGCTCCGACCCAGAGCACCGGGACCCCCACCCTGCCACGAGCTGGGGGCGGATGGGCCTTCGCGGGGAGCTGGCCAGGGCCAGGGCCGCCCACAGCCGCAGATGGGCCTCGGACCCCGGGGCGAGGCTCGCGCGTCGCGGTGACGGGAGCCGCTCCCTGCCCCACCGCAGCCCCGCCCCCGCCTCCGAGCTCCGCCCACCCCTCCCGTGATGCTCTTTGTCCCCCAGGAGCCCCGCAGCACCCCTTGCGTCCACTCACCCCGCGGCCGTGGCTGGGCCCTCCTCGTCCCCCCGTCCACCCTCAGGACTCGCACTCAGAACCCCTGGTGCCTTCTGGGCTGGCAGCCCGAGGTCCTGAGACCACCCAGCCCCACCCCGCCTGCCGAGTGGGGACCGGGGCTCCCCCGGGGGTGACCTCCCTCAGTGGGCCTTTGTTTGTTTCTGGAGCCTGAGCCAGAAGGACATCGAGTCGATGACCTCGGATTTCCATTCCTTTAAACCTGAGCGCAGTGCGGAGTCCAGCACCGTCCGGTCTGTGCTCCTCTCCAGCTCTGCCGCCTCCCCTGAATTCACACATGATGTTGTTTAAGGATTCCCCCGTCAGTGTCTCTTTGCATAATATTCAGCTAATTTTCACAAGAACAATTCGCTCTTTTCTCCACTTGATGGAGTTAGGTCATTATAATTAAGGTTTCCCAGGGACACCAGGTTTGAGGACACTCAGCCCTGGGGGTCCTGAGCGATCTTGGAAAGGCCATGGATGTAACTGCCATGTTCCAGGTTGTCATTCAAGATTTTTTTTTTTTTACAGAACTGGGATTTGAACTCATGACCTGGTACCCCTCACTAGTCATTCAGTCCCTCATACATACTAGCAAGTGTACTGTCTAATAGCTACCTGGTAGGTTGACCAGGTGGCTGGTGCTGACAGAACACCAGGTACAGCACCTGCTGGCCCCGGGTGGCAGTTCCACGGTCCCTGGTGCTGTGCCCACCCTTCCTTGCGCATTTCCAGCGGAGGAGATGATGAGCCTCAGTTTGCAGAAGTGACTCCATGCCCAGGGACAGCTGGGGCCAGAGCTAGGTGGTCAGGCTGCAGACCTGTTTCCTCGCCTGCCCTGTCCCCCGGGAGCGGTGTCCGGCCCAGGACCAGAGGGGTGTGGATGGATGACGGGTGCTGTGCGTGGGTGGCCAGAGGACGGGTGGGTGGGCGGGTGGATGTCGGGCCGGTGAGTGGATAACAGATCAGCGGACGGATGGGCAGATGGACGGATGGCCAGATGGCTGATAGATCGTGGGTGGGTGGATGGTGAGATAGTTCCTGCGCTCGCCGTTGAAGACGCCCGTGGACAGGAGCAGCCTAAGTCCCAGTGCTTCCCGCGGGGGCAGGCCGGCTCGGAGCCGCAGTGTCCATGGGCCGTGGCTGGCGTCTCCCGGAGGAACTGGCAGCGCGCCCGCCGCCAAGCCCTCGCGCCGGGACCGTCTTCCTCTCCGTCCCAGAGACCAGCCCGCAGCGCCGACGCCGCCTGCCTGGCTTCCCCCAGGAAGACCTGTGTGAGGAGCGTCCCGTGGGCGCGGGGTCGTGGGCTGCCCGCCCAGAGAAGAGCTGCCCGATCTGCTCCCCTTCAGGCGAGGAGCCCGACAGGCCACGAGGCTTCATTTTCTGTGCATTCAAATTAACAACTGCCACCTCTCCTGTCTTCTCCCAAACAGCCTCTGGCAGTTCTTAGGGATTTGCCCAAGAAAAACAACTGGAGTGTCTTTTTCTCCTTCCGCTTACGTGGCTGGATCCTCACGAAATAACGAAGCAGGTAGCTCATGACAACTGCTCAGCAGGTTTTTTCCTCTCTCCGTCTAATGCGATCACCCGAACCTGGAGTGTTTGGCGCTGTGGGGCACGGTGTGCTTGTCACAGTGCCGGGCTCCCCGTTCCTGAGCCCTGGTGGGGACAGTTCGAGGCAGCTAATGAATCAGTGTAATCAGAGAGCCATCTTGAAAATTAATATGTTCTACTGTAACTATTTAAAGAAAAAATAATTATCAAGACTGTTCTCACTAAATTATGCTGTCTAGAAGTTGTGGAAAGAAAAATGCTGTCTAATTTTGAGATGTAATCTGGGTTTTGCAGATTTTTCTTTTCTTAAGTGATTAAAAGATTGAACACGGAGTTTCAAGGGCCGGAGGACGCCATCACCCCGGGGGCTCTCCTCGTCCTCGGGCTGTGGCCTCTGTCGGGCACCCGCCCCGTGAGCGCTGGGTCTCCGGGTCCCTCCGACCCCGGCCTGCCCTCCTCCCTCTCCGCGGATGCTGAGGCAGAGGCTCGAGTCCCCGCGCTCTGCGGGGACGTCCTGGTGAGCAGACCCTCGTGGGTCCTTCTAGCCTTCCCGCCTCGCAGGGCTGGCACTCAGCCCTCAGTGTGGGCCACCCGGGTGTGGGCAGGACCCCGAGTGCCCACCACCTCTGAACCCCACCTCCGGGACCCCGTCTGGATCGAGCTCCCCACCCCTCCCCCGTGGCTCATTCCCCAGAGGGACAGACAGGCCAGGCCAGCTCGGACCCTCAGAGCCGGAGCTAGAGCGTCATGCAGAGCCGCAGCACCTGAGACGCCCCAGCTCCCGAGGCAGATGAAGCCCGTGTGGCGCTCAGGATGGGTCGGGGCCCGAGGTTCTCAGGACCTGGCAGTGGTCTCCTGGATGGCTGGGCTTTGGCTTCGGGCACAGACTCCGAGGCCTGGGCCCCAGGTCACCACAGGCCACCTCTGGCTTGTGTCAAAGTCCAGGGCAAGGCCTGAGGCTTCCGCCACGGGTCAGGTGCTCAGAGGGGCCTCGGAGACAGACAGAGACAGAGACAGAGATGCGGCGGTGCTGGTAATGATGGCAGGGCGTCAGGACAGTGCGGTGGCCGCTGCAGAGGACGCGGCTGGGCTGTGCCTGCGAGGCAAGGGTTCTGCACAGAGCGGGAAGCAGAGGAGGCTTTGCGGCCTCAGGAATGTGCGGTGGAGGGGCAGGGCAGGCCGAGCAGGCTTGGCCTTAGTGCGGTGCCCCTGGGCCTCCCACCTGCCTCCTTCCGGGCCCTGCTTGGCTGACGGACAAAGAGGAAGCTGACCAGGCCCAGCCGTGAGCAGGACGACCTCGCTCTCACCCTGCCCCTGGGCCCCGATGACCTGGGGCCCACGTCTGGTTACAGCGCAAGGCTGGGGGTGACGGGATGTTTAACCGCGGAACCCGCTAGAACTGCCTCCATCTGGCGGCAGAGGTGCCGCCCCGTCGGGCTGGTCTGGCCAGGCCTCGCTGCTGACCAGCCCCGCAGCAGCCTCGTGTCCTACACCACTGCCCAGCCCGCGGTGGCCTGGTCGCAGGCGGCTGCCCAGAGCCTGAGAGTTAAGTACTGAGCAGACCGGTCGGGCGGAAGCCGCTGCCTCCCCCAGCCCACCGCGGGCCTACATCGCCTTGATTAGTGTCGCAGGAATCTGAACCAAGAACACAGAGCCGGAGCCCTCCCGGGCCATAAAACCAGAATGAACCGAAACCCATTTACAAATTAAACACAAACAAAACTGCAAAACCAATAAAATTTAAATTTGCAGCATTAATTTTACAGGGCAGATGTTTCCTAGAGACACAGGCGCCGGGATTGGGCCCCAGGGTGCAGCGAGCTACCTGCTGCCGCCTGAATCGCCTGGTCTGTGCCACGGCGCCCGCGACGCACGAAGGGTGTTCATCACTGTGCGGCTTTGTTTCTTGTAATCGCACCTAATCGTCTAACTCTGAGCCACCCCAGTGGGCACTTTTCAGAGCGGCCCCTGATAACCTGCTTACGCTGTGTGCCGTCTTTGCACGAGGACAGCTTCGCCTTGCAGTGCGATCTCTCCCCGCCTTGAACAGGAATAATCCAATTATTTCAGGGACTGCGAACAGAAAAAAATTACATTGCATATTTACTGCCGCACTTACTGCTAATGAACTGCCCCAGGCGGGGGGGGGGGGTGCCCGCGGCCCCTGCGGAGCGGCAGAGCTGACCCCGCTCATCCTGCCGGGATTCACCTGGGTCCCGGGGGTGAGGAGCCCTCGCGCGATGTGATGAGACGCACAGTCTCACAGCACACACCTGCCACTGCCTCGGAGGTGCAGGGCCCCCCTGCAGACCGCACAGGGCACGCGCCCGGGACAGGCAGGGGCACAGGCCCCCCAGGCCATGGGAGCCCCAGGTTTGCGGGAGGAGACTTGGAACGCACCGCCCAGCCTCCCGCAGACCTCAGCCGTCTCCCGTGATGGAGCCCATGAGGACAGAGGGGCAGACGCCGTCAGGCTCCCGGGGTCAGGACACAGTCGCAGCCCAGGCGCAGGGGTGTGGCTGCCCCACCGGCCATTTCCAGTGGCCCGTGAGCTGTCCCTGCCTCCAGCCAAAGGTCGCCCGGCCCCATGGGGACTGAGGGCAGCTGGGCCTCGGGGGGGCTCGGGGAGGACTGGGCGGGGCTCACGCGTGGTCAGCTCCAGACAGGGTTGGTCAGCAGCCAGCCCTCAGCAGTGTGTGCTGGGAACACATGTGTGGGCATGTGTACCGCTGTCCATTGACATGCTTCGTTTTTGTGTGTGTTTGCATGTGGTATGTATGCAGTGTGTGGTGTATGTTGTGTGTGGATACGTGTGCTCATGTGTGTGTGCATTCGTGTGTGCCATGCCAACTGTGGCCGGATCACCGGGGCCTGCTTTGGGGACGGCTGCCAGAGGAAGCAGAGAACCTGGTCCTGGAGCCGTGGCACTTGCCAGAGGCCTGGGCCTGGCAGCTCCTGTCCACTTCGTCCCCGAGGCCAGTCTGGATGCGCACGGGCGACTGCCCTCTCCCCGGTGAGTCCAGAGGGACTGCTATGCCCGGGCTGGGTGGGCAGAGAGGACACGAGATGCGGGAGACCCAGCCCCTGGCCATTGCTGCCCCCGTCGTGGGCTGTGTCCCCACGTAGTCCAGCCGCGGCGCTCCCAGGACGCCTCTCCTCTGCCCTGAGAGCTGCTGGACGGGGCGGGGAGGAGCCTGCTTGGCAGCGCCCGCTGAAGCAGCATGCGGCATGGCGTGAAAGGCCCCTTTGTCCCGGGACGTGCTGGCCCGGCGCTGCGCCGCCCACCGCCTCCAGCAGGAAGTGAGCTGGGCTCCGCGGGGACAAAGGACTCAAGTGTTCTGCGCTGCGCGTCGTCCTCGGAGGGCTGGTCCCGGGCACGCCCAGGCCGGGCACAGGCCCGCCCGGGACTCGGCTTCCTGGTTCGTTATGCGAGGGCTCACAGCGCCGAGGGTGTGCCTGCCTGTGCACTGAGCCTGCACGCGTGTGAGTGCCCACACACACGTGCCTGTCCTTTCTATGTGCACATGCATGCCCGTGCACAGGGCAGTGTGTGGCTGGGCACTGAGGCTGCAGCGTGGAGACGTCATCCCGGCCCTGACCCCAGGCCACGCCCCGCCCTCGGGCCTGCCCTCCCAGTCCTGACGCTGAGCGCCATGGCGTCACGCCCTGCTTCTGGGCTCTTCCGTGGCCCTGCCTCCAGCCGGCAGATCAGGGTGTGAAGGCAGGGACATGCAGCTGCTGTGCCCATTGGGGGCGGTGACCAGGCCGGCTGCCCTCGCCAGGGCCAGTGGTGACCGTGCTCATTCCCTGGGGTGCCCTGTGCATCTGCCCGCTGTCCTCAGTCTCGTGCCAGTGGGCATGGTGCTGCTGCCTGGCCAACCGGAAGGTGGGGAAGAGTCAAGAGGGCTGATCTCGGCTGACTTCCGGTGGGGATAGGGGCCCAGGCCTGCCCAGAGGCTCTTCCGGGCCTGCAGATTGCTGCTCCTGCTGCCCACTGGGCGGTAGGCAGGTGGGGACAGCTCAGTGGGTTTTCTTGGGAGGGCGCTGGTCCTGCCCATCTGCGCCAGGACCCTGCATAACCTTAGTGACTTTCCCTGTCTCCAAAAGCGAGATGCGAGACTCTGGCGTGTGAATCTGCACTCGGCGCACAGCAGTGGGCTGGAAAGGGCCCACCTTGCCGGATGTGGGCATGAAGGGCCAGGGCGCACAGGTCCTCTGCCGTGCCCTGGCGTGTCTGTGGGTCCTCAATCCGGGAGGGGAGGGCAGCTCACTCCCGCCACCTTCCACACTTACCCTCGGCTCCCAGATCTCCCTGCCCTGGAGAGACCCATGGCTTTCGCTGCGCGATGTCACCAGATGGCTTGGGCCTGTCCCCGTCGTGCCAGCCTCTGTCCACTGCTCGTGCGGCGCAGGCTCGGTGGACAGTGGAACTGCAGGGCTGCTTGTAGAAATGCGGATTTACAGGCGCCAGGACAACAGGGCACCATCGTGCATGGGGCCATGCAGCTGTTCAGGCGCCAGCGCGAGCCCGGGCTGCCCGTCTGCCGCTCTCAGTGCAGGGCAGCAGGCGCTGGCAGGTGTTTTGAACAGCCCTGCGCCCCTGCAGGGGGAGATCGTGGTGAACGTGCGTCCCGTGGAACCGCAGCTGCAGTTCATGCTGGTGGAGAGTCGTGCGGCTTGTTTCTAAGAGGAAAAGGTGAACCAGAAAAAGAGTGTCCAAGACGGGTGGGAGCCCAGGAGCTAGGGAGGCTGCCAAAGGGAGGCCAGAGCCAGACAGCGGGGCTGGCCCTCGGCAGGTGGGCAGTGCCGCTCTGCCAGCCAGCTCAGGTCCACCCCTGCTGGGCCCGGCCGGGGAGAAGGAGCCCCAGGAAAGAGGAGCCCAGAGAGGAAGAGGGAGCTCCCGGTGCAGGACTTAGAGCATCCGAACAAGAGGGGTCAGGTGTGCATTAGAAACGGGGCGCTCAGGCCGGAGGGTTAGCTCAGTGGTTCCGGCGCCTGCCTCGCAAGTGCAAGGTCCTGAGTTCAATCCCTGGTAACCACATATAATGCTGGGCGTGGAGACTCACGCCCACCAGCCATCAACACCGCACACCACAGTGCCGGGTGTGGTGGCTCACGCCTGTCATCCCAACACTCGGGAGGCAGGGACAGGAGGATTGCTGAGTTCGCGGCGGCTTGCCTGGGCACCATAGTGAGCTCAGGGCCAGCCTGAACTGCAAAGCGAGACCCTGTCTCAAAAAGCAAAAAAAAAGAAAAAAGAAACGGGGCGCTCTGCGCGGGGAGCCCCAGCTGGAGGCCACACAGCCCTCCCACGCGGGCGGGGCCCTCCGCGGGAGGCGTGGGACACGGGCGCAGCCGCCGCCAGCTCCTCTTGCGCGGGGTCGGACTCGGACTTCCGTGGGGGTCTCCCGTGTGAAACGCTGAGTTCTCGCCCTTGTCTGGCCCGCGGTCGGGGCTGGGCCCAGCGCTCTGAGCGTGCGAGTGCTCGTGTGTGAGCTGGGCCTGGGCTCAGACGGTCCTGGGCAGTGGCCGCTGTGCGCCCCCTGGAGGCCGGCGCGCTATGGGTCTTGCTTTGTGAGCGCACCGTGAATGGTTTCTCCTGCCAGAGAAACCGCTAGTCGGTCTTTGGAGGCTCTGGAAGTGAGGCTCCCGGGGCGACAGTAGCGTTTCTCCGCTCATGATGGCTTCCTGCCCCCAGGCTTTCAGGCCCAGGCCAGTCTCCGGGCTCCCTGGCCCCGGGTGGAAGCTGCAGGGAGGAAAGACACGTTTCTGCCTGGAAGCCTTTTTGTGTCCCTCGGCTCAGGGAGCCACTGGTGGCCTCCCACTGACGGGGCCCTCCCTAGCGCCCAGCTCCACCACCCCCGTGGCCACCAGGACCAGGTCTTTGGGCCACCGGTCAGGGACAGCGTAGGGTCGCCCGAGTCTACGGGGGCTGCAGCCGCTGTGAGCTCCTCCAGGTCCTGGCACCGAGCCCCAGCTCCCCTCCAAGCTTCCCCGCGGGGCCTCCCCACGGCCCTTGGCTGCTCCCTGCTGGTTGGTGACAGGGTGGCAGAGCCGCGCTCTGGGATTGGCCCCTTACCAAAGCGTCTGGCTGGCCTTGCCGCCGGCCTGTGCCCGAGGCCACTGAGTCCAGCTGTGAGGCCACACCCGAAGCCGCCCAGGCCCTGCCTGCGATGTCCGCGGCCTGTCGAGAGCCGGAGTAGGACTCGGGTCCCCTCCAGGACGCCGCCGTGCAGGCGGCAGCTCTAACCAGCGGCTCCTCCTCTCTCCGCAGCCCGCATCATCAGGACCAAGCAGTGGTGTGCCATGCTCCCCTGCCTGGAGGGAGAGGGCTGCGACCTGCTCATCAACCGGTCCGGCTGGACGTGCACACAGCCCGGAGGGCGGATAAAGACCACCACGGTGCGTGCCCCCTTTCCCTGGGTGCTGGGGGCCGGGCGGTTCCCCCGGAGCAGAGCCACCGGCCCTCTGCTCCCCGCTCGCCATCACGGATCTGCACCTCGCACCTGTCCCCGCTCAGATGGTCCTTGGGTCCCCTTGGGGACCGGGCAGCGGACTCGGAACTGCCGAGGGGGCTGGGCCACCACACCCATGGCCTCACGTGGGGAGGGGCGGGATGTCAGGTGACCCCTGACCCTAGACAGAGCTCCTGGTGCCTCCTGAGGCGCCGGGACGAGCGTTGGGTTCCGCTCCCCGGTGTGGCGTGGCGGCCCTGGGCTCCCCCGTACCGGCCCGCCAGATCCAGGCTCTGTGGAGGGAGAGGGAGTTTTACTGGCCGACGCCCCACAGGGAAACCAGGCGGACACCATGTTCTGCCCAGCACCTTCGGTCCGCACCCTGGGCAGGCAGACGGCTCTGGGCACAGGTTAGGACCATGCTGCGAAGCCCAGCGTCCCACCCCTGCCCGTAGGCCAACGCCGCACTGCAGGTGCAGCAGGTGGTCCCGGGCAGCCTGTGTTGCAAAATTTGAGCAGACGTGGCCTTCACAGAGCTCAGCCGGCTCTGAGGTCCCCCCACCCCCGAGCACAGCCGTTGGCAACTCACAGACCACCAGGGCGTAGAGCCTCCCAGCAGTGACAGCGTGTTAGTGGAGCCTGGTTCCCTCGGGCCCACTCCTGTGCCATGCTGCGTGGGGCTGTGGGTTAATCGGGCTGCGGTGCCTAAGCGAGGATGTGTCCGCCCCCGTGCGGGTACCGGGATCCGCAGCTTGCTGCCTCCTGCCTTGTGCTCCGGGCCGGGCCGGACATGACAGGCAGAGCCCGGGGATCTTGTGTCAGGGTTCCCTATTCGCACGCTTTCCTAGGGACAAGAGCCCTTGGCCAGGACGGGCCTGTCGCAGGTCAGCGGCCCTGGGCACCCTGTCTGGACCACAGAGAGAGGCACTCAGTTCCGCCATCGGGGGTGTGACCGTGACAGGCCTTTTCCACCGAATCAGCCCCACCCCTCAACGTACATCTGGCGGGCAGGGGCCCTGGCGGGGGTCTGGCCCTGTTCCCCTTGTGGGAGGCTCTGCCCTCCCAGGTGCGAGCCCTGTGGGTGGCAAAAGCTTCCTAAGGCTGGGAGACCTCTGGCTCCTCCGGGGCACCCTGGGGTGTGGAGAGCCATGGGCAAGGGCCACCCCGTCGGCCTCATTGTCCTCACCAGGACTTTGTCATGTGCCAAGCAGCTGGGGTGCTGGCTTAGGTGGCGTGAGGTCAGCAGCCCTCGGTGCAGCGTGGGCAGACAGGGCTCCTCTCCTGCCTCAGGCCCGGCTCTGCTGGGCCCGGGACCTGGGGCCCGTGGGTGTCCGTGGACCGTGCAGCACCAGGGCTGGGTCAAGAGCATCCATCTTCAGCCGCTGTCCGTCTGGGCGTCCCCGTTCCAGGTCAGGGTCTGCCCCCTGGCCGTCCTGGGTCAGCTGCTGGGGGAGGAATCGTCCGGGGCTTCATACAGATCTCTGATCTCCTTGGCATACGCCAGTGCCAAGGCTTCCTCTGCCTGTCACCCCTCACCACGACCCAACAAGCCCAGTCCACGGTAGAGCAAGAGAGCTCCGTGTCTGCGCACAGCAGCAGCCACGGGCACAGAGGTGCAGCGGGTGGGAACACTCACCGGCCATCTCTGGCCCCCCTCGCTCTGTCGCACACGCGTGTGTAAAGGCCGACGCCTGAGTTCCCGCTGGAGGTTGCGTGGCGGGGCAGGAGGGGCCCGTGCGGGGCTGTGTCCTCCCGACTCCAGCGCTGGGTGGTGGAGCCCTGAAACACGTCTCCCTGGCCGCACGGTGAGGTGACAGTCCCCTGCAGTCCCTGAGGCCATGCGAGCCAGGGCCTTGGTTCGGAACCCGACTCCAAAGCCAGCCCGACCCGCACGGACCCGGGTTCTCTGCAGCTCAGGACCGAGATGCCCGTCTGCCCACTCTCAGGGTGCCCCCAGGGGACGGCAGCCCCGGAAGACACCCGTTGATACCCTCAGGGACACGGCAGAGGCAGCCGGTCCAAGATCGGCTGGCTGCACCGTGGAAATCAGGGAAGGGAGGCCCCTCCGGGCCGCGCGGTGCCCAGGGCACAGGGCTCCACTTCCTGAGAGGGCGCGGGCGGGGGCCGAGCCTCTGGGCCGCCGCCTGGCCCTCGCGTTGGGCTCTCGTCACCAAGCCCTGCTGGAGGTGTCCCGAGCGAGATTACGCCGCGGTCCGGGCCAGGTGCGGGTGTCCGGGAGAGGCGTGACCCAGCTCCCGGGGAGCCCGGACCCTCGGCGGCTGCCTCCCAGCTCTCTCCGAGGCCGGCTGAGCAACCCCCCCGCACGCTCCCCCGTTAGAGGGGGAATGGGCACCCAGGGTTCCCTTGTCCTCGTACATCGGAATCCCCGGAGAGGACCGTTTCTCTCATGGATTGGCTTTAAGAGTCCTGGTGACCCCGTCCCAGTGCCATCCCCAGGGCGGACCCCTCCTCCGGCCACGGCTGCTCCCAGCCTGGCTGTGCCCACCCACAGCGGGCCCTGCTGTGACCCCCCGGGCCCTCCTCCTGTCACCCGTCATTGCCGTGAACCCTCAGGAGCCGCCCCCCTGGGCCTGCGTAAGTCTCTGGTAAACAGATCCGCTGATTAACCCAGCGGGGACCCGGGTGCGTGCTGACGTCTGCACTTCCGAGACCCCCGCTTCCCCAGTGCGGGTCGTCACCCCCTTAGTGGGTCAGGACAGTAATGCAGTGGCTCACGATCGCATTTGCAAGGAGGGAGAGACGGCATAAAACCAGCGAGCTCCCGGGTCACCGGCGGTCCAGTTGATGAACAGGCCACACACGCGTGCGGCCCAACTGTGCCCTTGGGACGCCTGTCTGTACTGGGCGGTGTGACCGAGCGGACCCTGCGGGTCTCCAGGGCGGGGCCCGTCTCCTCCTTGCACAGTGGCAGCTCCTGGTCCCCGAGCCCGCTCCGCCTGCTTCCTTCCTGCCCGACTCCGCTCCGCTGCCTCTGGTCCCCCAGACGAGGTTCACAAGCAGGCCGGGTGGGAGAAGGCCGGGGGCCTGGGGGACCGTGGCCCTGCGCACTGGCCAGCAGGACAGCTGTGCAGAGTCCCCAGGCAGCTGTAGATACTCTGTTCTGTGTCCACTCCGCTCAGGTCTGCAGTGTCACGGCCTGAAGATGCTCCGTCACGAGCCAGTCCGTCTTCTAAGTCAGAAGAAACCAGATAGATTGGCCTCTTTTTCCAATTGCCTATTGTGTCGTATTTTAATTCTGTGTGGTAGGAACAGGAAATGGGGACATTCAGTGGGGTTCTGGGAGTTCGGTTCAGGACCAGGTGTCACTGGGCATGTCACAGTAAAATCCCATTTCCTGGGCGGAGACCTGTGGTGTGCCCAGGCCCCAGCCGCCTCTGCAGTAGCCAGGGCTTGAACGTTTGTTCTGACCCGGCCAAGACCCCACAGCACACTGGGCACCTCGTGCAGCTCTGTCCTGGGGCCTCGTTGGACACTCGGAATGTGGTGCCCCCGGCCCTCGCCCTCCTCCCGCCTTGTCTGGTCCGTAGCCCAAGCGCCCAGCCTGCTGGGAATAATCAGATGGCAAAACCAGCGTGTCCGGCTCTCCCAGGACAGCACTTCCTGCAGAGCCTGGCACCTGTCCTCGTCCACAGCTGCCCTGGGAGTCAAGGCCAGGCAGAGTGGGCATCCTCTGCTTACAAGTCCACTAGTTCTGTGTCCAGCCACTGTGAGGACGGGGCCTCTCCTGCTTCCCACAGCCCCAAGCAGACTCATGGGCCAGTTCCAGGAAAGGTGCTTTGGAAAAGCCAGTCGGAGCCTCGGGGCTCCCCATGCGTGGATTCGAGGGCTGCGTGTGTCAGATGGCCGCTCACGGATCCTCGGGAAACATGAGCTGGGCACCCCTGCTCCAGAGCACTCCGCCGGGAGCCTGGCCGCACCCCAGCTCTGTCCGTACCCAGGCTGGCCAGAGTCGGCCCTGTCTGGCCTCCTCCCGAGAGCACTGCCCGTCAAACGGGCCTCCACAGGAAGATTAGCAAATGCTCACACCGGGCCCTCACAGGAAGCTCGAGACCCCCACAGCGCCCTCTCCTGCCCTCAGGAGATGCCTGCGAGGTGATGGGGACCCCGGGAGGGGGTGACGCGTTTCCACATGCACAGAACCGGCAGAAGGGGACAGCGGGAGTCTGATCCGCAGCACGGGCCAGGGTGGCCTAGGCAGAGAGCGAAGCTGAAATCCAGAACAGCCAAGGAAGCCGATGGATAGAGGGCTCGACACAGCGTCACTGCCCCGGCCCTTCCTGCTCTGTACCCACGAGGACGGATCTCGAGTTTAAGCCTTTGCACCTGAGACACTGACACACCGAAGGTGGTGGGGATCTCTGGAGAGCAGGGGCTTGGCAAAAGCGGAATCCGGGATACAAGACGCACTCGGAACCAGAGGACGCAGCCCTGGGGCTATTGGTGGCCAGCTTCCCGCGTGAGCGTCTGGGGCTGCCATCAGCAAGGGCCGCTTGCTGGGTGGCCGGAAACGGCAGGACTTACCCCGCTCTGGGGCCGACGGGCCTGTCCCGAGAAGGGTTTGCAGGAACCCTCTGCTCTCCTGTCCCGGAGGCTCCAGGAATATCTGCCTGGTGTCTGCATCGCTCCAGGGTCTGTGTCCCCGGTGTGCTGAAGCTCGCCTTCTCTACAAGATCCACAGCGACTGGACTCAGGGTACACACTAAATCAGGGACCCCGGATGACATCTGAAAGACCGATCTTCCAGGGGGGTCAGCTTCTCAGGTTCCGTGTGCTTGTAGATTTGAGGAGACACTTTCTACCCACCAAACCTAAACCAAGAAACTCGGGCCAGAGGACCGTCTTGTGGCGCCCAGCTGCCCCCAGCGCCCGGTAGAGCCACATCCCCGGACGTGGAGGGAGAGGCAAGGGGCCCTGCTCAGGAGAGAGACAAGACGAAACGGAACAAGAATTCAGAAGAACCGGAAACGCTGGGCAGCAGAAAGGTCAACACACCGACAAGCACACGGAAGTAAACTAGCACCGTGGCTTCCTGGACAGTGGTGCTGGGGCCCCTGAAACAAGACAGGAAGTCAGATGGCCACAGGCTGCCACACCGCAGAGCGCAGCGAGCCCCGCCCAGCTGCCGACATCAGCACAGCCCAGTCTTGACACTGAGGACCCAGGTGGCCTCCCAGGCTCTGCCCAACCTCTGGATTGTGGACAGAGCAGGTGGCCCTCTGTGGGGCCACTGAGTGGTTCCATGGCTGGAAATGCTTCGCATGAGGTGCCGTTTGAAAAAGCATTAGGAAGCATTTTTGGGAAGAGAGAGAGAGAGAGAGAGAGAGAGAGAGAGAGTGTGTGTGTGTGTGTGTGTGTGTGTGTGTGTGTGTGTGCGTGCGCATGCACATGTATATCTGTATTACCTGTTGCATCACAATAGGATGTGTGTAAGAGCAGAATTTGTTAAAACCCCACTAGAATATTTGGAACATGAAACTGAAGAAATCTGACCAAAGAGTAGATGTTTTTTTTAAAAAACTGGGGGGAAGAGGAAAAAAATAGGAGATCAATTTGGAAGGTCTGGAGGATATAAGGCCCAAAAATAGAGAAAAAATGGAAAAGGAAAGAAAAAGTTTATCAAAGAAATATTTTCTAAAAATATGCCCAGCACTGAAAGCCCTGGGTTTCCCGAGAGAGAGCACGCACCGCGGGCCCAGAGGAATGAAAGCCCATCCAGAAGCTTCCGGCACGAAGTCTCTGGCCGCTAGGGATGGGAAATGGCCTAAAAGCTCAGAAGGAAAAACTAGGTCACACACAAAGACTCAGGCCTCCGAACGCAACAGTGTCTCGGGGACGTGCTCAGCCGGGGCCAGGAGCAGGGCTGCGGGCCTGGGCTCTGCAGCCCCCAGGGCAGCTCCCGCAGGGGACCCCTGAGCCCTCCAGGGTCCCCACGATGGGGCCTGGCGCCCTCTCCTCGGGATGAACAAGGGAAGACTGGAAGACCGTGGGGCTGAGCCCACAGCGCAGCCCTGAGGTGGGCATTGCGTGCGGACAGCAAAGAGGTTCCCGTGTGCAAACTGCTAGCGGGAGCGTGTGCGTAAATTCCAGCTGCCTCAGAAGCCAGGGGGCAAAATGGGGGATGTTCCTGGGAAAGGAAGCAGTGTCCAGAGCTACACGGGAAGGGGGATGACCACCGGGCTTCTTGCTGACTTCCCTGCGCACCTGGGTGTGGCCTTCGCTCCTCAGGAGCCCCACGCGGGGCCCCAGCGGGGCTTCTCAGGGTGCAGCTGCACAAAGGAAAACACGTGGCCACCCTGGGCCTGTCCTCCGGCCCAGCACCCTAGAAAGCTGGCTCCCTAGGAGCCAGGGCGTCACCAAAAATACCCCGCCTCCAGCCCGCAGGGCCACAGGACCCGTTGGGAGACGCAGGAGACTGGCCAGCACAGTGGCCCGCGTGCCACCGAGCGCCACCGCGTCTCCTGGACTCCGGCTCAGGCCAGAGCGTGTTCTGCGTGGCTGCAGCGGCCCTGACGACAGTGAAGAAGTCTCTGTCAGAGCACGACGAGCAGGGTCCTGGAAAGACGCTCAGTGACCTGGCCGGACTTGGTGACAGATGGCATGACACAGGCAGGGCCAGCTTGGCTCGTGTGAGATCCCGGGCGGATCCTCGCTGGGCCACCCACGGTCCGGCCCTCACACAGGCGGCGAGCGGGGCCATCAGGCGGGTGAGCGGGGACAGCACTGAAGACAGGCTGGCATCATGGCCACCTGCTGGCTGGCTGCGGACGCGACGGAGCCTGCTGAGCCCCAGCACAGCCCGGTGTCCTGGACTTCGGGGACGTGGGTGCAGGGTGTCACCTCCCCCTTGGAGCCGCACGGCCTCCCGGGCCTGCGCTCGCTGTGGCTGCTTCCTGTCCTCCTCTCCCTGGAGCGGTCCCCTGGGCCCACCGTGGCATGCCCTGAGTCCGCTCTGTGCCTGGCCTCCACCAGCCACCTGAGGGCCGGGAGCCGCGACTCTGTTCCCGGTGAGAAGGAGGCGGAGGCAGGCTTGCGGCTCAGGTGACGAGCCCAGAGCCTGCTGGGACTGCTGTGCGGTCTCCACCCTGGGCAAGGCGCCCGGCCACCGGGACCCCAAAGCGTCTCTACCACAGGCCACGGAGATGCAGCAAATCCTGGCCCGAAGGAGCTGGACCGGTGCTCACTGAGAAGGGCCGGAATCTGCTGCCCCAGCCAGCGGTCTTTCTCTCCCTTACGTCTTTGAAGACCCCTGAGACACCCCTTGTCCTACCAGGCAGGCGCCCCGGCCCCAAACAGATTCTCACCATTCTGCCCGTGGCCGTGGGCACAGCGGGAACACCCAGCCCTCTCCCTCTGAGGCGCCCTTGGGTCTTCCGGAAGTCACCTGGACGGGAGACGGTGGCAGAGCACGAGTGTGGACTCTGAGTTGTCCAGGTGCCCAAGGGCTGGTCTGCACAGCTAGGAGCCCACAGCAGGCAGGTCTGCAGGGGGCCACAGATGCCAGGCCTGGGCTCTGACAGCTCTCCAGAACCCACAGAGGAGCCGGGCAGGAAGGAGCGCCTGGGGCCGTCCGGGGAGCGTGTGGGTGACCTAGCGTGTGTGCACCGGCCTAGGCAGGAGAGGGCTGGACTCCGCCTCGCGTGGAGGTGCTGACCTAGGGGGTCCTCTCGCGAGGCCCTGCGGGAAAGGACCCCCAACCACCGGGCTTCCTGAGCACACATCTGGGACGGGATCCCCTGTACCTGCCTGGCTTCCTGTGCCCCAGCTCTGAGCCCCACCGGAAGTGGTCCCCAGGGCAAGCGGGACACTTCCTGTCCCCGCAGAGCGCTAGGAGCCGTGACAGTGCACGGGAAGAAGACCCACCCGGGAGAGGCCCCAGCCAGCAGGCTGCCGTCCCAGGCAGCAGGGGGAGGACTCTCCCTTCCCACCCCCGAGGAGCCGTTGGCGACGCGCCCGTTACCTGGCACCGCACATCCGTCCAGACTCTCAGAACGTGACGTCCCAAGGACAGAGTGGCTGAGGGTTAGAAAGCGCTGGGCAGACGGGCCGGGCGAGGAGTGCTGTGCCCCCGAGAGCCCGGGACCCGCACCCTAACTAATCTTTGTTCGGCACAAACAGTGAAAAATACCAAGTCATTACTCTGATCCCTGTCTGCAATCTGTTCCATGTTCTTTTGAATCACTGCTATTCATCACCACAATAATAGCCGGACATTTTAATAGATTCAGTGTGTAAACAAAAACGTATACGGCCAGCACCACATCGGCGCATATTGTAAGCAGCGACATTCTTCATTTTCTCGGCAGAAATGAGCCCAGAAACAAAAAGATCGCTCTGACCAAGCCCAGATTATTTCTGCGGGCGCTTTTAGTAATGGGCGACATTATACGCCGCGTCCTATTTACAGTCATCGTGCGACATTAGTCTCCATTGTCCTTAATGCAGTTGCTCTTTGAATCATTTTAAATACGTAAGTGGCAAGTGGGTGAAATTCAGGGAAGCCGAGCTGGTGGGAAGTGGGGACACAGCCGCCGTGTCGCTCAGCCGGGCTGCTCCTGGTGCCGCAGAGGTGCTCGGCAGCCCGCCGGGTGCCCGGACGCGCCCCGGAGACAGGGTGTCGAAGGGCGGGGGTGAGGCCAGGGTCTCTCTGGGTCCAGCCAGGGCTGGAGGCGGCACAGGACCAGGCCCGTGCGAGGCAGGTGGCCCCTGGTCTCAGGGAACGGGCAGGCCCCGCGCGGCCCCTGGCAGGGTTGCTGTTCGGTGCACACCGGGCTTATTTGATGCTGCAGAGCCCACTGGTTCCTTAGGACAGAGACCCTGAGTGACTGCTGCACGGAGAGATGGCAGGCGGCGACCCACCGGCGGAGGAGGACATGGCACAGGCCGTGCGGGCCCAGTTGCCACGCACAGTGCAGCCAGGCGCCTCCGGGAAGATCCTCCGGAGGGCCCCGCGCTCCCTGCCACCTGCGGACCAGGCCCCAGTCCGCCCTCGGGCGGCTGCTGCCCACGGGAGGGCTGAGGAAGCCCGCCTTGATGGCGGTGCTGGCCGGGAGCTTGAGCCGTATTTCTCTCCTGCGGCTTAAGATGTTTTTATAATCCCTGAGAGGAAATTGCTTAGTGATCCATTTTCTTATAAAGAACGAAAGCGAACTTGATCCTTTTAGCTGTGCTGGACAAGTAAGATCATGTACGTGAGGCGGGAAAACCAGTGCATGTGGTGGAAGAGAGGCCCCTGGTCCTTCCTGCCGTCCGGGAGCCCTGTGCCCGGGCCAAGGCTGATGTCCTCTCCCCAGGGTGCGGTCCTGCCGAGCCGTGCAGTCCCCTGTCCTGGCACCTGTGGCTGGCATGGCCAGACAGCAGCAGGAGGAGGGGCACTTGCAGAGACGTGTGTTTAACATGACCTGGAAGCACTGGGTCTCTATCTGAGTTACTATAAATGCCACCTCCCGGTTAAACCAGAGATGGGGCAGGTGATGCCAACACCCGCACCGTAGTCTCGCCCCCTCTTGCGTACTACGTTGGCCCCACAGGTCTGCTGCTGCGCCCCAGGGTGCCCCTGCCTCTCCCTCAGCCTGTGACTGCACGTGGCTGCGCCTCTTTGGAGGGGCCTCTTCGGGCCCCGCCACAGACGGGGACGCCGGTGAGCCACAGGAGTGGCAGTGCTGCCCCCTGGAGCCGGCTCAGTGTGTCTCGCTCCCCGTGTGTGCCAGCATGTTTTGGAAGCAGCTCCTCCAGCAGCACCCTGACTGGAAAGAGGAGCACGCGTGGGCTGAGGTCAGGGTGGCTGCACCTGACGCCCGACAAGAGCAGAGCCCCAGGCCCCAGCCTTTGGTGTGGCTGTGACGGTGACCTTCAGCCCTACCCAGGCCTCCGGCCCCTCCTTGTGCCCGGCTCTGACGGGGGCCCAGGGGCGGTGCTGGCCTGAGCGTTGTTGGGGCAGGCAGAGGGTCCTGCTGGGCCCTGCGGGGAGGACCGCTGGCGAGCTCGGCTGTGAGAAGCAGAGCTGGCCCGAAGACCTTCCCTCCTCCCCCGCTTCATTCCCTACAGCCCATGGGTCCTCCCCGGGTGGACGGAGCCCTGGCCTCCCAGTGGGCGGGGAGCCCAGCGCCGTGAGTCCTCCCACTGGCCGATGCCTGGTGGGTCTCCCTGAAGACGAGGGCCCAGTGCACCCCGACGGTGTGGGCCAGCCCTCGCCGGCCCCCAGGACGGACAGGCAGGCTGCGGGTGCCCCCGGCGAGCCTCCTGGGTTCCAGGCTGGCTTGGACCTTCCTGGCTAAAGGCTTCAAAATCGAGCCTGAGCCAGGGGATGAGACGGAGGAGGACCGCTTGTAGGGAGGAGTCCCGTTGCAGGGGGGAGTCTGTGGCGCCCAAGGCAGCCCTCAGCGGAGACAGCGACGGTGCGGCCTCTAGACACACTGCTGAGGGGCCGGGAAGGGCCGAGGCAGCTCTGGTGATGCCGCTGCCAACAGCAGAGAGGAGCTGGGTGCGAGGCGACCTGAAGATCCGCCCGGAGAGACAGGTGAGTGCGAGGACAGCACTGAAAACGCAAGCCTGGGACGCGGCTGTGTCCTGGAGGTGACAGATGCCAGGACTGCCGTGCGGGAAATCGAACAAGTGACGTGAGACCCATCTTCAAACCGGGAGGTAATTCATAGGAGCCAGCAGAGGAGTGGAGCACAGAGAAAGAAGACGGTGGCCTCGGGGACCGGGGGTGCCGGAAGGGCGCCGGATGTCAGAGGGACGGCTACGTGCGGGCTCGGAAGACGGGGTGGGCGAGCCGAAGAGGCGCTCCAGCGCGGAGCAGAACCCAGCCGTCCTGGGCCGCGCCTCGCGGGGACGTCTTTGGAGTCAGCAGCAAAGGAAACCCGTGTGGTCGGCAGGCAGCTGACGGGAGTGTGGGACCTCCTCAGCCGCAGACACACGCTGCCCTCCGGACTCAGCGAGAGGCGGGCCCGGGCCCTGCGAGGACCCGATTGGGAAGTAGCTCTGCCTGTCAGTTCAGCCCCGTTTCTAGTCCTTTTGGGTAAAAGGGAATAAAGCAGATTTGCAAGGATTTAGAAAGTACACCACCCACCTACTCGTCCTGGAAAGGGAAATAAAAGATGCAGTCAGGCCGACGGAGGCAGACATCAAAATCCAGAGCCGAAGATGGAAAAGGTCACACGTAAGAAGATTAATGGTCACCATTGATGCCAATTAAAGTGCAGGAGCTGGATATAAATAATTCCCGTAGCCATGGCTACAGAAGTGAATATTAAACGCACAGTGCCACTTTTAATACACTGTGCACGTTGTGAAAAGCAACTCTTTTGCTGTGACGCCCTGCACAGTGCCATCCGGCGGAATTAATGAGGGCGGCGGGGTGGGAGCAGCACCCTCGGGGCCAGAGGGGCCCACTGCGGACTCGGCGCTCAGAGCAGTGGCCTCGCCTTGGCAGTGCGCTGGGGGGCGCCCGCTGACTCGGGCATGGCCCGCTGCAGCCAGGAGAGCAGGCGGCGTCCGTGCACCTGCGCAGAGACGAGACACACCAGGAAAGGAGCGCAGCCAGAAATCGCACGAGAGACAGTGTTGCGGACCGGACCTCGGTATCAGTGAGCACAGTAAGTGCAAACGGGCTAGCGCGGCACTCGAAGGCGGAGACTCCCGGGCACTCCACAGGTGCAGAGGTGCAAGAGAAGCCAGGCAGGTGCCGCCGAAGGGAAATCGGTAGCACTAAGTCATAGCGTGATGTTGGCACGCAGCGATATAGCAACTGGTGCGTATGTGTTCCAGCACACGTGACATCACGTGTGGACACAGTCACTATTTACATAGTTAGGCATATGTCGATCTGAAGCCAGAGGCATGAGGTGTCGCACGCAGGGCCCTCCTGCACGGATTAGCCCCGTGTGAGCGTAGATGTTGCTGGTAGAGACAAGTGGCACAATTGGCATCATCACTTTCAGTTTGGAGGTGGGCTTTCCCACACGTGTGAGGCTCGGGGAAACAGCACCAGTAACAAGAAGACGCAGGACACAGGTCTTGTGATTATTAAACGCCCAAGATTGAATTTGTCGCCATCTGCTCAAACTACGGGGAACGTGGCTGTTGCTATGTTTCTGTCACTTTTGGAATCTCTACAAAAATATCTGTACAGCAAGTCATGAATTAAACCTTCCTGAAAGAAGAAACGTGCCAGCCTTTCTGTCCACTCCATACACATGTCTAAAACTATAATGGCAAACACAGACTTAGAAATTAATCCTTAAGATCTGCTGGTTAGAGCGTGGTCCCAGCCTTTTTGGCACGAGGGACAGGTGTCATGGAAGACATTTTTTCCATGGATTGGGGGAGAAGGTGGTTTTAAGAGTACTTAGGTACATCGCACTTATCATGTATATTATTGCAGTATTCTATGCAATATTATTACATTGTACTATAAGGGAATAATTGTACAGCTCAACATTGTGCAGACTCAGAAGGAGCCTTGGACTTGTCGTCCTGGAACTGGCAGGGGACAGCAACACCCAGAGCGTGGTGTCCTCGGTGGACTCCTGCAGTTACTGTCAGCCCTCGGCTCACACTCGTCCGCTTCCACAGCACTTCCCGCCCCTAGCATGCCAGCCTCAGCTCCACCTCAGGCCCTCGGGCATCGGCTCCCTACAAAGAACATGTGAGAGTCTCGTGCCGGAGCTGGTCTGGCCGAGACTGTGGCGCAGGTCATGGGGAGCACTTGGGAACCCCAGTGGCGCTTCCCTCACCTGCCCGCTGCTCGCCTCTGGCTGTGCAGCCCGGGTCCTAACACTCCGTGGACCTTCGCCGGTGCTCACTGACCCTGGGTTAAAGTGAGCCACACTCACTGGGTGTGGCGCGAGAGTCCGACGTCCCTCTGGGGCCTCTTCCTGGTGAGCAGCAACCCCTGACTAACTCAGAGACCCTGGGCGGCCTGTGCCTCGATTTCTGCGTGGGCACTGTGGGCCCCACAGGGCCTCCTGTAGGGACCAGGTGGGCAGAAGGCGGAAGGGTTTGGGCAGCCAGCATGTGCCAGAAGGTCTCGCGTCTGCCTGGCTGGCGGGCAGCAGAAAGGGGACGCAGCACCTCGGGGCGCACAGTGAACGGTACATTCCCAGAGCACGTGTGCTTCTCATGCGTCTGCTTTCAAGTCCAAAACAGCCAAAGTGAAGATCCTGATTGGAAAGCCGCTCTCCGAGAGGAGAAAACAGTAATGAGGAAACGAAGCACTGTATTACACATTTACAGGAGAGATGCACGGGACTCACCTTTCCATCCTTGACAATCCTAAAAAGTGTGTTAAAAAAAAAAAAACCAAACCTGTGTTTTATGTCATCATTTTAAGGTCAGGAAATAAGACTGAGAGGAGAAAGGAAAAATCACGGCATAGTCTGGGTCTTAAACTATTCAAAACGCGTGCATGGCTAGTGTCTTCGTCACCCAATTTGGGTTCAGTACATGATTTTCCTAAGGGAGAAATTACCACAAATAACTGGCAAAGTGGAAAACTGTGAATACTGTCCAGACTCGGCCGTCTGATCGGTACCTGCTTGGAAGATTCATCATGCCCGAGCACTTGGGAATCGCCCGGTGTGTCAGAGGCTGGCAGAGCCCTAAGAGCAGCACTGACCCCACTGGTAAAAAACACCAGCAGAGTCATTTCTTCCCGTGAGACTCTCGAGTCTGGCATGGCCCGGGCACCCCTGGGTCCCAAAGGCCTTGCTCCTTCCCTTATTTCAGGGGCCACAGACACACCTGGGACTGTCCCAGGACGCTCCGTCCCAGTGGGCAGTGGTGAGGGCCACACCTGTCACCCTGCAGGAGGTAGCAGCACCTTGACCTGACAGTGCTTTCAAATAAAGAACGACAGGGCGGTCCCCCACATGGTATTTGTATAAGAAATGAACGTGCGTTTCCATTCTTCCAAACAGGTAGAGTGACACAGCACAGCAGGTCACAGCACTCAGACTGAACACGTGCCAAAAAGACCCTAGCTGGGTGAAATGCACAGTCATTTAAAAATAAAAACGGGCGGCAGCCCTGAAAGCCACAGACCCACCTGACCTGGCACCCAGTGTCCCTCTAAAACCAAGGCATGGCCACCCAGGCCCCGCCCAGTGCACTGACCACTGCTGGTGGCCACTTTCTGAGTGATGTCGAGCGTCAGTCTCCTGCGCGTTTGCTCCGAGAAAATAAATCGTTATTACGCACAGCGGAGGCAGGCAGGTGGTGCGAGCTGCGAGGCCCAGCGGGGCTGCTCAGAAACTAATCAAAGAGTATATTAGGCCAATAATGAGTACAGAGCACAGTCTCCTCATCTTCCACTGAAGGTTTTCATGATACGCACAGCCCAGCTGCTGGATCAGAATTTGGCCACTAAGAATAAGAATTTTAGCTGGATGGTGCCGGCTGTTTTGTAAACAAAGCTTCCCGCGCAGCCTTGCCTGTTGTTCCCTTGGCATCCTCTGCAGTTGCCCTGATGCCTCTGCCCTCCGTGCCCGTGGCCGAAAGTTAAGTCACTCCTCCTGGTGAGATCCAGCGACTCCACGGGCAGCTGTAAGAAGAAACTCCGTTCCACTCATTAGAGGCCACTGCAAGCACACGGGGTTAGAAATGCACCAGTTTAATTAAAATAAATGAGCAAAACAAAAGAGAGAAGGGAGAAAGAACACTATTAATAACAGCAGGACACACACAAAACGAGACAGGCTCGGTGGCACACACCTGTGATTCCAGCTGCTTGGGAAGCAGGGCCACGTACAGAAACCGTGGCTCGGAGTAAAGCTCTAAGCCAGGGTTGAGGGTGAAGCTCAGCTCCCCGTTAATACCTCAAAAAAAATTAATAACTTTTGGATTTACTTAAACTTCATGATGCCATTTTGGAACTTCACAAATGACTTTGCGTTGCCTCCAGGAGCTGAATGGGCCCGCGGCGTCTGCGAGGACTGTGAGGAGAGTCTAGCCCGCGTCCGGGCCCCGAGCGCGGACTGCGCTCCACAGCCGGGGGTCGGGGCTGCGAGCCAGGCGGGCCTTGGGCTGCCCTGCCGCTCGGCCTCCTCCTGGGACGAGGAGGAGCCATGCAGGGCGAAGTCCTAGGCACAGAGCTCGAACGCGACAACCGTCCCCTCTTTGGTGGCTGTTGTTTTCTGCCCCGTGGGACAGGCCAGGCGGCTCTGAAGTGCCGCGCGACGTTCAGAAGAATCAAATTCCGATGTGGGAACTTGTCAGATCAGTGGAAGGTGCGGGGGAAATCGGTCTGTGTTTAGGGAAATTACAAGGCGGATCTTCACTGTGCGTGCTGCAGATTAAATTCCCTCAGGAGGACACGCTAGCCCTCCCGGCGAATTTCCCAGGGAGGAAGGGGGGCCGCGGGTAAGTACTTCAGCGAGGCCGGAGGGCGAGGAAGAACGCCGTGGGCACAGAGCCCGTCGGAAACCAGCAGCCGACATGGGACTCCGGCCCGGGAGCTGCTCTCAGGAAAAGCGGAAGACACGGAGGTGGCGAGTGGGCTGGACACCCCGACTCCAGACGCACTTGCTCCGCCCTCAGGGGCAGCCTGGCGGGGCCCCCCTCCCCCGAGGGGCTGTGCGTGCTGAGAGGACTCGGCGTGGAAACGGCCCAGGAGCCAGAGGCTGGCATGGACCTCGGAAGCCCGGCAGCCCCCAGCTGCAGCGCAGGACCTGCGGTCATCCTCGGGAGCCCAGCCAAGCCTCGGGGCCAGGCTGGCAGGGGGGCTTAGTGCCCGCAGACCATCCGGAACTTCGCAGCAGCACCAGGGCTGGACACAGACGGGAAGCCCCCAGGGCTGCCAGCGGGTCCCCCTTCGCCCCCTTGCCAGGGCCGGGGAGCCTCCAGCCTCCGCCGCGCCGGGATGAGTGGGTCCCGGGCCCGAGAAGAGCCAGCCTCGCCCAGGGCTTGCAGCCACGTGCTGGCTGCACCCACAGGGCCTGTGCCCAGGCACAGCAGTGAGGCCCAGGGCAGAGGCCGAGTGTGCGCTGCTGCAGGTGGAGACCTCGCCCCGCTCGGGCCGCCGGTGTCTGTGGATGCCCAGACCACGGAGCCACGACGGCGGGAGGCCACGGCCCTGCCCCGCGAGGCCCGAAGCTCCCGGCTGCCCTCCAGGGGCCTCCCTGGGTGACTCCGGTGCCTCTTCCCGAGTGGCAGCTCCCTCAACTGCTCCAGCGGCAGCCGCTCGATCACTTGAGCAGACGGAGCCTTCGGGACGAGCGGCGGAGAGATGGTGGCGGACAGAGCAGCCGGAGCCCTGCGGGAGCCGGGGCTGCACCGGCCCGCCGGGCCGTGCACAGCTTCTCCGGTGTGAGGAGGCCCGGCCCCGGCTCTGCCCCCGGCGCCCCTCAGCGCTGTGGGGCAGGGAGCCCCGGCGGGGAGGCTGCACGGGGCGCACGGTGACGAAACAGCGCCCACACGGCAGTCTCAAGCAACGGCTCTCTTGAGTCCTGGGCCCCGGAACCCAGCCCAAGGTGTGGTCCAGGCAGGACGCTCCCTCTACCGCTCCAGGGACGGACCCTTCTGCCTCCTCCAGCTTCCGGGGCCTCCAGATGCCCCTGGATCATGACCGCGTGGCGTCGGCTGTACCTGCGCGGCCTACCGGCTCGGTGGCAAGCCTTGCTCTGTCTGACTGTGCGGACAGGAGACCGGTGCAGACCAGACGGGTGCCGAGTTGACTCCGCGGGCACATCAGCCAGCGCCAGCTTCCTGAGAGCCCCTCACAGCCGCGGCCAGGCCTTCTCCCGGCGCCCTCCCCTCCCGAGGCGCGTCGTCCTCACTCTGATTGGCTGGGGCCTTGTTCCCGCTGATTTCTCAGCAGTCTCCTGCAAGGGCCAGCGCGGCCATCGGACAGCTCAGGGGCACAGATCCGGGCTCGCAGGCCTGCTGTGGGCCGCGGGGACTGCGGGTGCTGCCTCCTACCATGGCCTGCCTCACACTTATCCCTCTGGGCCTCGCTGGATGTGCCAGGCCGCACATGGCAGGGCCGGCCTGGCACAGTGGGCAGCCCCCAGCAGGACAGGACAGCAGGGAGGAAGGTAGTGCTCCAGGTGACGCTCCGAGTCTGCTCAGCTCTTCTGCACCCCTCCCCGTCATCCCTGCCTCCTCGGTCCTCCCCACAGTCATCATGTTCTTGCTTGAGGGACTCCAGGTCTGAGGGTGAGCAGCCCCGTGCACGCAGCCTGCTGGCCAGTGCCACCCACCCTCCTGTGGGTCCTCCGGTGCCCCGAGGATGGGTGCTGGCTATACTCCGCTGTCCCCGGAGCAATCTGACTTGAGCTGGGGGGCCGTCTGTCCTGGCAGCCACCCTGAGAAGACAGACCGGCCCCACTGGCCCCAGCTGTGGGATTAGCTGATCCCACAGCTCCCGGGACCCGGGGAAGCGCCTGTGTGTCTGTGAGCGTCCCTGCCCTGGACAGCCGGGGGCACGTGAGCGGACGCTCAGCTGGGAGCAGCAGGAGGCCGGGCGAGTGGGCGGCCCAGTTGGTGGTGGGAGGAAGTGGGTCGCAGCCCTGGCATGTCTGTTAGCCGGGGGCTGATGCTAACGGTGGCCTCGGGCAGCCGAACAGACTTGTGGGGCCTGGGTGGCAGAGCTGTGGCGTCGCCATGACGGCAAGTGATGTGCAGAGCCGCCAACACTCGGAACCGTGAGAACAGAGCCAGGGCCGCCCACACACCCTCGGCTCTCCAGGCCTCCTGCTGCCCGCCTGTACCCAGGGCGCTGGAAACATTCACAACCAGGAGGGCAGCTGCACACGCCAGGCACGCGCTGCCCTGACTCACCCCGCCTGACAGACCACATCGGTGCGGGACATGTGTGTCCCTGGCAACCACGCAGACTCCCCTCCCGAGGACGCCATGTTCGCTGCCCTGCGTGGTCACCCTGAGGGCCCAGGGCATTGGGTCCAGGGTCCTTTTTTAGCTGCCACAGTGTTCTGCGATCCTGGCACCACCCAGAGAGTCAGCAACACCCGGGCAGCGTCTGGGCCCCAGGCAGCACGTGGAAGGGTCAGCGAAGCCTGGGGTGATGTGTCCAAGCCGGACGGAGACACGGGAAGCTCTGGACAGCCCAGCTCGGGCAGCTGCGTGCAGAGCCAGAAAGGGGGGCCGTGCTGGCCCAAGTCAGTGCCGTGCACCCCACTGGGCGGCACCTGGCCAGGCTGTGCCCCCAGACTTTTCCCCCCAGGAAAGAGGCTCTGTGGGGCTCCTCAGGGTCCCCTCATCCCACCTGGATGTCCACAGGACACTTGGGTGGCCGAGTAGATGAGCCTGCCCGTTGGGTGATGCTCAGTCCACAGGGGGGCTTCGTGAAGGCTTCCGATGCTCTCATGTCTCTGCGGCCCACATCGTGGGTCACACTGGGCTCGGGCCCGCTGCGGCACAGGTGCACACATGGGCACAGGCGGGCACACGAGGGGGACCAGACACCCTTGCAGCCTCCTGGGCAGACACACAGCACTTCCCCTGGGGCACGAACCCAGAATAGGAGCCATGAGCCAATGGATAAAAACCTGATGGAAAATTATCCTGTTTTTCTCTTACACACACACACACACACACACACACACACACACACACACACACACACACACTGAGCAAAATACCGCTGTCCACCTAGAGGAGATGGCACATCTGGGCAGACTGTGCCCGTGACGGCGTCTGGTGACCAACACCCGTGTTGAGGCCTATGTGGACACCACCCTGGGTGTCCAAAGCCAGAGACCCAGTGGCTACCGCCGGGGTCAGGACATTGCCACCCGATTCCCCGCTGTGGTGACAGGCTCATCAAGCACCGTCTGGCCCCCCGAGAAGGCGGAGCCGGGTCACAGCCAGGACGCGGCCCGCAGCCAGCTCAGGGGTGAGGGCAGGCAGAGTGTGATCGGGCACGGAGCCAAAGCCGGGCACTTGTTCGCCTCTCCACGCCCCGGTTTCTGGGAGTGAGCCCCGCGGTTCTGCAGGACGGACGGCCGGTCAGGAGCCCCGAAGCCCTGTGGCCACGGGAGCGAGGGCACAGGTGGCGCCCACCCGGGAGGCAGCGCAGTGGCTCTGCAACAGGGCCTGGCAGTGCAGGCAGAGGCGGAGGACTAAGACTGGAGACCGGCGTCAGGCCGGCGGCGAGGACAGTAGCCCTGAGGCCACGGACGCCGTTGCGGGTGCGAGGAAAGGATGGGGCAGACGGGAGCCGTGGTGGCTGGGCAGACATGCCCTCCAGAGCCAGTGGGTGCAGATGTAACGACATGGAGGGTCACAGGGAGAGCTCGGTCCAAAGAGCCAGGGGAACAGGACCGGGGGAAGGCCATCTGGGGGCACGGCTTCAAGCCACGGCGGTCGGAGGAACTGGAGGACGCGCCCTGGCCCGAGCTCAGACCTCTGCCCACAGGACCGCGAGGCCAAGGCTGCCATGCGGCCGTGCCCGTGTGTGCCCCCCACCTGCAGCAGGAGACGTGAGGGCCCGAGGGGCCCCAGGTGGGGTGGCGGGGCCGCCGCCAGCCGTGGTGTGGTGTGTCAGCCTCCGAGCCGTGCTGCAGGGCCCGCGGCTGTGTGTCCCTCGGGAACCCTGTCCACAGGCAGCGCTGGGCTGTGCGGCACAGGCACCGGGGGCGCGGGCGCCTGGAGAGCTGGGGAGCTTCCGGAGGAGCAGTCAGGGCGAGCGGGGGTGGACAGTGGCGGGGACGAGGTGCCCAGGCAGAGCCCTCGCCGTGGCAGGAGTGTCCCCGAGCACTGAGGGCTTGGAACCAGCTGGAGGAGCCATTAAACCAACACGTCCCCCCACCCAGTACGGCCGCAGTCACTCCCTGTGCGCCGCAGACACCCCGCCCCCAAGCCGGGGTGAGGGACTCCTCCTGGGGCCTGCCTGGCCCCTGCGCCCTCACCCCGGTGGCTGCAGCGGCCCCACTGTCCCCAGATGAAGACGGTGAGCGGCTGGCTGGGCACAAGGACAGGCAGAGACAGAGTCCAAGCGGACTCCGCCGGCGCTGCTGTGGCCACGGACATATGGCTTTGAGCCAGCGAGTCCCTGGTCTCCCAGAGTCCACACGCGGTGCCCACACTGAGGACCTGCGGTGCAGACAGCCTCCCTGCGCCTGCCGGCTCTGGCCGTGCTGTGGGGCAGGTGCTCTGGCATCCAGGGGTCACCAGCCCAGGGTGCCTCTTAGTGATGCTGGTGCAGGGGTCCCGAACTATGCGGGCTCCTGGGCAGCTTTCGCCTCACCCTGCGCCCCTATGGCATGCCTGCTGTACATGTGGACATGCAAGGCTGGCTTAGGAAAGCAGTGGAAGGTCCTGGACTCAATCGAGCTGCAGGTGGCAGAGGAAACAGCTTTGCATCCTGCTTAGGGGGCGCTATCGTGAGCGCATGCCAGCTGGGGGTTTCTGGGCGCCGTCCCTGCCAGGTGTCTTCTCCTCTGTGGCATTGTTCCCTGGGACCAGCCCGTGGGCCCCGGGGTGTCTGCAAGGCTGACGCTGTCTTCTCCTCGCTCCCCAGGTCTCCTGACACTCGCAGCCCCCGCGGGGCCCAGGAGTGGCCCCAGCTCCCTGGAGAGCCCACGGCTCGGCCACGGTCCCCGTCCTCCGCGGACGTCACCCGCGCCCCGCCGCCTGCCCGCTGGCCCCTGTGGCCTGTCCCTGCCAGCCTTGCTCCCGGCACTTGGCACTCCAGTCTATCCGGCCGAACCCAGGAGGCCAGGACTTGGACACGCAGGTCGGGTGGCGTGGCCTGTGGCGCCCGGCTGTGCCCACCCTGCAGCAGCCGTGGTGTCTTCGGAGCAGGAGGACAAGGACCCGGAGGAAGCTGCCGTCCAGCCGGCTGACCACGACACAGTCCGGGGACTGACTGACGCCGGAGCTGCCTCTTCCTGGGCCCCAGACTGTCTGAATTGCTTTTATTTTCTTATACTTTCAGTATACTCAATAGACCAAAGAGCAAAATCTATTTTAACGTGGACGCGCCCGTACTGTCAGAGTCCTGGGTCAGGGCGCAGGGCCGGGGAGGGCGCGGTGGCGGAGACGCGCTGGTGGGCCTGGCGGCGCCGCAGAGGAGAGGGTCCCCGCGGCAGAGGCCCCGGCCCCACGAACACTGCATCGTGCCCTGAGAGGATGGCATGGCTGGCAGGACAACGCTGTGGCAACCCTGCGGGACCTGGCTGGGGCACGGCCGGTGACAGCCCCGACGCGGACAGCGCGGACCCCCCGGGACACAGACCTGTTCCTCCTCTGTGCTTAGACCGACTTGATCGTACTAAAATCACTTTCTGTTTTAACCAGTTAAACATGCCTCTTCTACAGCTCCATTTTTGATAGTTGGATAATCCAGTATTCGCCAAGAGCATGTTGGGTCTCCTGTCTCATCCAATACGCCATTTAGCTCAGAACGCAAATTAAAGGAAACTGAAGTAACACTTGTTTGAAAGAGATCATTAAATGTATTTTGCAAAGCCTAAAGTTATATATTTAACAGTTTTTATATGTTGTATATTTGTAGAAAATCCTATTTAACCATTAACGCGGCAGCCCCGCTGTCCCCAGCTTTGGAGCCAGGCGCTGGTGACCCTGGAGACTGTGGGGCGCCCAGGGCCGGGAGGGCGGGGCGGGCCGGGAGAGGAGCCGGCGGTTTCTTTCTGCTCTGGTCTGGGTCGGTGGCCGCCGCGCGGGGCCTGTTGTCGGGAAGCATCGCGCGTGTGGGACGTCGGTCCTGCCTCTTCCGGCAGGTTCCCCTCCCCCTCCTCCCACTCCTCTGCCCCTCGTAGATGTGGAGGCCCCCGCGCGGCCGGTCCCTCCTGAGTGGCTTCCCCTTCGTCCCAGACGCGCCCTCCGTCCGCGTCAGGATGCCCGGGTAGCAGCGTGGTGGAGGCACAGGGACCTGGGACGCCATCCTCTCCTGTGCCCCAGCAAGGCGGGGACCGGCCGTGGGCTGCCAGGGTGAGGCAGGGATGTCCCCCTCCCTGGCCCTGGCCCGCCAGCTTCCTTTCTTCATTTCCCTGACCTCCACCGAAGCATACTACCTATGAGTCCAATTAACACGAGTATTATGCTAGATCTATGCTAATCAGAAGTTTAAAAAAAAAAACCATAGAACTACAGTATATAGATGCTGTTCCAGCAACCATAGACTAAAGATAGGAACGGAAACCCATCTACCTAAGTCCTGTCCCCATAGTTACGGCTCCTCCTTACCATCGGTGCCCACACGGCGGAAGGGACTTGTGCCCGGGGCAGAGAGAAGGGCGGAGAGGCGGTGTCGCCGCAGAGGAGGCACCGGAGGCACATCGCCCCGCCGCTCCGGGGACAGGACAGAGCCCACGGGCCTGCCTGCCCGCACCTCCACCTTCGCCCCTTCGAGCCTTCGGAAAGCCAGCGCAGACACCCTTGAGGGCAGAGACCGGGAGATTTAAGATGTTACGGCCTATTTTTTTTCCCTTGTTTTACGGTATTCACTTTTGTGTTGATTCAGCTAAATTATGAAAATAAAGAAAAAAACCCTTTGATAAGCATGGCGTTTGTTCCCTGGCCGTGGCGTCCTGGGAGAGGGCCACAGCCGGGGGGGCTGTGGGGCAGCAGGCGGCCGGGAGGCCTGGCTCAGGGCAGCTCAGCCCCCGGGCCTCCCCACAGCGCGGGGACAGTGCTGGGGCTGCGGCCGGGGCGAACCCCGCACCCCTCACAGGCTGCAGGCAGAGCGGAGGCGGCAGACGCTGCCCGACCGCAGAGCTGCGTCCTACTGAGGGCAGCACCCGCCGTGCTGGGTGTGCGCAGAGCCGACCGTGGGCCAGTCCTGCAAAATGATGGGACCACCACACCTGGGGCGCCTGTGCCGCGGGGCGCCCTCCAGGAAGCCTGGGCACTGGCCCAGGTGTGACCTGGGTCCCCAAGGGCCGGACAGGGTTGGCGAGGGTCAGGACTGTGGCTTTCCTGGCACTGGGGGCTCTAGGAGCTGCCTGGAGCCAGGCGGGGTCTGCCGGGGCCAGGGAGGTGCAGGCCGGCCTGCCCGGTCTCCTCGCTGTTCCCCTCAACACGTCCGTCACGGTGGCATCTCGCTGCTTGTTTCTGAAAGTCTCGGGAGGGTGGAGGGAGACCAGGCCCCAGGGAGCCGCCCTCACCGCAGACCCGCCTGTCTCTGACTTCAGGCTGCTGCGCTCTGGGGAGCGCGGCCTGCTGGGCGTGGACCCTGGATGGCGTACGCTGGCCACCAGCCCCGCCAGGCCCCTCCTGCTGTCCAGCCGCCATGACATGAGCTCCGGCCCTCCGCCAGGCCCCTGGCCTCCAGCTAGCCGGCCCTGGACTGAGGACAAGGGCCACATCAACCTTGGCCCTTTGAGTCGCGGGTTGCAGGCACCATGCCCTGAGGACAGAACCGGGAGTGGGACTGAGTCAGCTCTCATGTCTCCCTGGCACTTTATCATGGCACCGTCAGGGAGCTTGGGAAGCGGGGGTGGCTGTGACGGACCACCCAGGCGGAGCTTTGAACCTGTCTGCCCTGGGCACCTTCAGGGGTCCTGTGGAGCTCCAGAGCAGGCCACAGTAGTGTCCCCACTCTTGGGCCTCTGGACGGTCACCAGTCTCTGCACCCACATCCGCTGAAGCAGTGTCCCCCAGGTGGGGCCCCGTCCTAGGTCCTACATAATCCTACTCAGCATCTCAGGACTTGGGGCTACCTGGGCCACCTTCCCCCCTTGCGCTGTGCCACTGTGGGTGCAAGAAGCAGGTCTGTGCTGGTTGGACACCTCGGCAGAGACCCTGGGACAGCCCAGGTGACTGGATGGAAGCGACAGGCCTTCAGACCATCTGCTCCAGGCATGGCTTGTTACGGAATCCACACGGCTGCAGCCAGCTTGGAAAAGTGAGAAGCATTCAGCGAGGAGGAGTCCACTCCTGAGGGCCATGCCAGGCACCAGCCGGGGCAGGCGAGACAGCACAGGACAGGGTGCCCAGTGCCCAGTGCCCAGCAGCCAGGGCTAGCACCCAAAGGAAGCTGTGATGATGGGACAGAGGCCAGCGTCGCCTGTCTGTGTGAGCAGAGTCCAGAGGGCCTGGAGCATGGCGGGCACTCGCCATGGACACGGAGAAGGGACACTGGAAACAGCTTTGAGCGTGGATCTGAGCACTGTGAGGTATGCAACCACACGTACACACAGTACACCGCATCTCACTTGTACACCCCACATACTGTACACATACTACATGTGTATCATGCACACACACACGGCACCGCATGCCACACAGCACAGTCAGGGGGAGGATGTGGGTCGGCTAATCTGTTTGACTGTATACCAAACAGCCTACTGTACAATGCACAATAAAAATAAATGTTACAAAGTCCTGGAGGAGCCTCTAGGCGCGAGGACGGGAGTGTGAGTGAGGCCGCCCCAGCTGAGCAGGGAGAGGACACTGGCTGTGTCTCGAGCTCCTGCAGCCATTCTCAGAGCTGGCTGGATCTAGAGCGTGCACGACAGGGACGAAGGGGGCGTGGCACTAAATTATTCCACTGAGTGAAATAAGCATAATTCTGGATGTAGGTAATGGCGGCTTCACCCTGGGTATAGGTGGCACCAATCAACAGGCTTGAAGCCCGGATGGAGAGAGAGAAGGCAGCATGCTGCTGTTACTTCCTGCCTGCTGCCGCCGCCCTGCCATGGACTGCTTCTCCTCTGGGACGCCCTTCTGTCCTGCTGCTCTGCCTGAGAGCCGGCCAGGTATAGACTAAAACCTCTACAAACTGTGAGTCAAAGTAAGCTTTCCTCCTTTAACTTTGGGTGTCAGGTATTTCGTCTCCGCATTGAGAAAAGTGACTAAGACAGATGCCTCGTGTCCCAGAAGCCATCCGTCTTCTTCCTTCCTGTCCCGCCCCTCCCTCTCTTGAAGGACTTCCTGCTCCTCTCCCCCCTCTCCCTCTCTCTCTCTCCTTCTGTCTCTGTCTGTCTCTCTGTCTCTCTCTCTCTCTCTCTCTCTCTCTGTCTCTCTTTCACTTTCTCTCTCTCTCGCTCTCCCCAGTCACCAGCCATGGCCAGAGGTCTGAACCCCACCTCTCTCTGGGCTTGAAATCCCTCTCAGCTCTTCAGGAGGGACTCTGGCCTGGCCTGTGGATGCCGACGTCCCAGGATGCACCTCTTTCCTGCCATAGGTTGTTCTGGAACCTCATTCATACCTTTCTCATTCATCCCGGGTAACCGTGGCATTGGTCTTTCAATGCCAGGGTGGGCAGACTTGATAAGGGTGTACCCGGGGTGGCTCCAGGCAGGGACTGGGAGTAATCTGCTGCGACCGAGGTGGCACCGCTGTCCTGGTGGTACTGTGCTGGGACTTTTGGAGAACTGGGGCAGTCAGATGCATCTCCAGATCTCAGAGCTGGGGCCTCTCAGAAGGGGTGCGTGGTCCCTGCAGGGCTCTGGCGAAGGTGGGGGTTCTCCCTTGTGCTGCGTGGGTCAACTTGCCTGGGCTCAAACTGTGGTTTCTGGAAGGTTGTGGTTTACATACCACCGAGCAGCAGGATACCAGCCGTGGGTGGCCAGCAGGGCCCTGGACATGTGCAAATGGACTGGCCCAGCCTGTGAGGGGCCGCCGGCAGCTGGCGTCCTGACCACAGGAGACCTGGGCCTGCAGACTCTTGGCTCCAGATGCGGACTCTGGGAACCTGTGGCCGGGCTGGTCCCACCTGACCTTGGCTGCAGCAGACCTTACGGCTGCGCGAACCCCAGCAAGCGTGAGTGGGCTGGCCCTGAGGGTCAGTGCGGACCCTGCACACCAGGGTCCCCCGTGCTGATGCCCTCTCACCCGTGACCTGTGCACCAGCCCGGCGAGTGCTGCAGGGGGTCAAAGCAAGGAGCTGCTCCCACTGCCCCAACTTGCCAGAGCCCGCCACACTGCCTGCAGAGGACCCAGCACGGGCCCTGCCCACGCTGCAGACTCACGGACAGAGGCTGGACACGCGGCCGGGGCAGGAGCTGGGTACCACGGAGGCTAGAGGGCATTACACCTTGAAAATTCTGGGGAAGAAAAGTCACACTTTTGCAATGAAGATGTCTATATCTGGCAAAGGGGTGCTTTTCAAATGAAGGTACAATAAAGATACTTGAGGAAAAATAAAAATGAAAACATCACCCTGAGAAACACTAAGGGATGAAAGAAAACAAAAGCCCAGGCCTTGGGGGATGTTGGCGCCCGGGACAGAATCGCTGGCAGCAAAGCTGGGCGACAACTTGCGAAACACACACGCTTCTTCAGGGCAGCTGTTTGAAGAAGGCACCGAAAAGTGCGCGGAAGCAGGAAGACCCCGGAGAGCCGGGCGCAGAGGCGGCCGCACCCGCGAAGCGCCGCCCTTGCCCGCGGAGGCTGCTCCTCGGCCGCCCGTGGGGGCGGAGAAACCCCAGCCCTCTCCGCCCTGCGCAGACAGGCAGCAGTTTGGGCCAAGTGAGCAGCTGGAAACGTAAGGGGGGCGTTTGTAAGGGCGCACAGATGGGCGGAAGCGTGAAGTCTGAGCTGAGCCTCGCCCAAATCCCCGGCCGATCACTAAACAATGCAGGAGCGCGGGGTCTGAGAAGGGAGGCCGACTCCTACCCGGGGTACCCCGTGGTGTCCGCGGGAAACGCGGCCTGTGGCCAAGCGCCCTGGGCAGCCTGTGCGGTCCGTCCCGCGAGGGGGGCCGTGGGTGTCAGAGCGGGAAGGGCGCCCTGAAACGCAGGCCCTTCTCAGGAGAAGATACGGGTAGAAGCACCGCCCGTGCCTGGCTGAGCGGTCGGCACCGCTGTAGGACGGGCGCAGCTGCCAGGAAGCCGCTCACTGACGCCCAGAACGCAGCGGCAGCACCCTCCGTGGACCTCTCCTCACCTGAGCACATCCGAGCGGACATTTGAAAACAGGCAAATTAACAGCCTCCCGCAAAAGCCACGGCCCTTGCAAGTGGGAAAGGCGTGTCAGAAAATCCACAGCACACACTTGCAGTGGCGAGCCTTCCGGAACACATCCCACAGGCGAAGGCCAGGGACGGGAGCTCAGCCACCACACCCCGCGTAGACGCCAACTCGGAGTCAGCTTCCTGCCGGGCTTAGCCAGCTGCTCGGGCTGCGAAAGTTATCATGGCTAACAGTTGTCCTCAGTTACCCACAAGAGTCGGGGAGAAGGTCGTGCTCCTGAGTAGATAGGGAGAGAGGATTTCAACAGAGAAATAAAAGCTATGAAGAAGAATAGTATTTCTAGAGCAGAAAAAAATGCAATATCATAAAATAAATTGAAAAAATTACCAACAGGTTCAACTATAGATTAGAGAAAGCAGGATGTGTCACTGGACCGCAATATAGATCAATAAAAATTGCTCAATCTGAGACCCTGATGGAAAAAAAAACTGAAGAAAAATTTAAACTGGGACAATATCAAGAGGTCTGACATGGGTAGGGTAATTAGAGACTCATAAACAGTGAAGGGAAAATATGGCATAGAAAAAAAATGCCTGAAGAAATACCAGACAAACTCCCCACACATGGCGAGAACATTAACAGATCCATTCAGATCAACAGCCAGGGTAGTCAAGCCTTCAAAAGACAAAGATGAGGGCCGGAGATTTAGCTCAGTGGTTCCGGCGCCTGCCTCGCAAGCGCAAGGTCCCTGAGTTCTATCCAGGTAACCACGTACAATGCTGGGTGTGGTGACTCACGCCCACCAGCCATCAATACCACATATCACATGCGGGGCGTGGTGGTTTATGCCTGTCATCCCAGCACTCAGGAGGCAGAGGCAGGAGGACTGCTGAATTTGAGGCTTGCCTGGACTCCATAGTGAGCTCAGGGCCAGCCTGAACTACACAGCGAGACCCTGTCTCAAAACAAACAAAAAGACAAAGATGAGTTCTTGAAAACCGAGAGGAAACAGTAAGGCGTGTCACAGAAGGGATGGACAGCGAGATGAAGGACTTCGTACAGGCATCCGGAAGACACGGCAGGCACCAAGGGGGAGCCGTCAGCCAGATCCTCTGCTGAGCGAAGCCATCCTCCAAAATGAAGACGGAACGAAAACATTCCCAGGAAAATGGAAGTGATCAAATTCTGAACTGCGAGAAATGGGAAGGGATCATGTAAGGAACATAAATATAAATAGATGTGCATGTACACTCTCCCAATTTCTTTGGAATGCATGACTGTCCATAGCCGAAGCGTACAACCCAAGCAATATGTAGTTCAAGCAAAACTTATTGCACTGCAATTTTCTTGTCTTCTATTGATGTCATTTAATTTTAACTTTAAATGGATGGAGACCATACTCTACATAGCATTAGAAAATAATGACAAAAAATTTCCCTGAAATAGCTAATGTGGTGTGCTTAAAATATTTGATGACCACAAAATGAGGCAGAAAGAATGAAGTGAGAAAACCGAGACAGAAAAAGTTAGTAGCGAAGTCACACAAACATCTCAGGGCATCGTCCGTTACACTTCGGAACAGAATAGACTCTTCAACAAAAACATCAGAGCTGGAAGATGGGCTGAAAAAGCAAGGACATCACAGATGCTTTAAAGAGACAAGGAGTAGAAACGCTACAATGAATGTGACCATTGTGAGAAATCTGGGGCATCTGTCCATAGTAGGCAAACAAGACTTTCAGACGGGAAGTGTGATTACGGGGAAGACAAGAAGCATTTAATAAGAATGAAGGGGCAAGACAGCAAGAAAATAAGAGTGATGGACATAGTTGTGCCCAGTCATAGGACTCCAGAATACTTGGGGCAAAATTGACAGTGCTCCAATGAAAAGTAGACAGTTTCGTGAAAAAGAGTTTATTACTCCTCTGCGAATCCGCAGGAAGAAGCGAGAGACAGGCCAGGAAGTACACGCGAAAGGTGGAGAGTGTCGGCCTCAGTGTTGAGCCCCCACGTCCACACCGCGGTACACCCGACAGAAGATGCCAGGGGCAGATACGCAGAGGGTGGAGACACGTTTCCACTGCTCTAAAGGTCGCTCTTTCCTCAGAGGTGGTTATGCTAAGTTAGGATCAGACTTTATTAATTTCTAGTCATTGCAGTAGACTGAGGGTGTTAACTCTGGGTGTCATCTGTTTACTTCATAAATAAAAATAAATTCAAACAGAGAAGATGCTGAGCAATAAAAAAATCTCCAAAGAGGCAAACAATGAACTCGTATGTATTCTCTGCATGAGAACAGAAGAATATTAAACAAGAAATCAGAAGACAGTGATGTCCAGAAAACTTCCAAGTTTACCAATATTTTTAAACAGTCCCGGTTTAACAAAAATAATTTAAATTTATACACTCAAGCTATTTTGATTTGAATGGTAACAGCACAATAATATATTGAAATAAGTGGATAGGAAAGGATATTAGAAGATATTCTCTGCAAATAGAAGCCAGGGATGAGCAGACAAAGCTATGCTTCTATCAGAAAACAAACTCTAAGTCCAAAATTGTAAGCTACAAAGGAGGCCACCACAGAATGAGGAAGAAATAATTCCACAAAAAGATATGACAGTTGTAAAGGTACACATACATAATGCTGAAACACCCACTTTTATAAAACAATTTTTATTAAATCCAAAGAACAACATAAATTCCAAAAATTAAAGTGGGAGACTCTTAACCCTCCACTTTGGTCAATGGGGAGGGAGATCATCTAGCCAAGAAATCAACAGGAAACATCAGAGTTCAACTATACCTTAGACCAGATGGTTCTCTTGGACAGAGCACTTTATCCCACAGCTGCAGAATTCACATTCTTCTCATCAGCACAGGGGGATTCTCCATGTAATAAGCCACAAAATTTAAAAAGTCAAAATAGCAGCATTCACCTTTTCTTTTGATTTTGTTGAAATCAAAAGATAAAGTTGTTGAAGTCTGTTTATGACAGGGCCACTTCCAACATCACACCGAATGGGGAGAAACGGGAAGACTCCCCACTAAAATAGGAAAAACACGAGGGTGTGGGCTCTCAACACTTCTGCTCCATGTGGAGCTGGAAACTTGAACCAGAGCAATCAGCAAGAGACAGATAAAAGGGATCTGAAAATGGACAGAATTCAAGCTACTTTACTTGTAGATAATGTGATCTTTTATATAGGAAATCCGAAAGGCACCATGAAAATACTCTTTGAGCTAATAAACAAATTCTTCAAAGCAGCAGGTTACCAGATAAAAAATCAGTAGCCCTCCTGTACACCAATAATGAACCCACTGAGAAAGAAGTTAGGAAAACAATCTTATTTGCATTCGCTCCGTAAAATTTTCAAGAAAGATGCAAATGAGCACACAGTGTATCAAAACTGAGGAGACACAGCAGAGGTAGGATTAAAGGGGAAGTTGGAAGCAATTTATGCAGGGAAGCAGCCCTAACTCCCAAACTGCTGGACATCGGAAACGCTACTCCATGTTTTCTTAAAATCAAAGAATGAGCCGGGTGTGGTGGCTCACGCCTGTCATCCCAGCACTCGGGAGGCAGAGGCAGGAGGATTGCTGAGTTTGAGGGTTGCCTGGGCTACATAGTGAGCTCAGGGCCAGCCTGAACTACAAAGTGAGACGCTGTCTCAAAAAAAAAAAATCAAAGAATGAATTTTAGGGAAAACAGAGGTGAGGGAGTAGGAAAACTTTATTGAGAAAGAAACCTTCTGCCTAAGAGGGACAAAAGGGAGACCTGAAAGTGGGTGAGCCATGCCCCCCTCTCCTCTAGGGGGCTTCTACGGAACAAAGCCACAGGTGGGGTGGGTTCAGAGGGGACAAAACTGTAGTCAGCCAGTAACACTTAAGTACAGTCGCTGTAGGTAATATTGGTCCAATGAGAAATCAGAAAATGGCCAAAACTACAATCAACCAATAAGATTACGACACGTATAGTCACTTAGGTAATAGTGATGGAATGGGGATCCATTGGGAAAGCAAACTGCTTAACAAGTTTACAAGGATTTTCAGTCCGCCATCTTTCCTTGGAGGGGTGGGTTAAAACCTTGGTCTCCACCCTGCAGCGTGGAGCCTGCTTAGAGTATCAGTCACTGCTGTTTATCCTACGTGGGTGGGGTCGTTTTCTCCTTTGGTAACGCTGACCTTCAGTGAAAGTCTCCTTGGCTAGCCCCCATGTGGGCTCCTTCTCTGAGAGCTTTTCAAGGGCTCGCCCTGTCTAACCGTCTACAAGATGTCTACCTAGCTTGCCTACGTACAACACAAGGAGCACTTGTGAGAAAAGAAAATGGGCTGAGACTTGGGTGCCCAGTAGCTGCTTTTTTGGGAAGGGTGCCTGCCGGGCAGCTCTAAAGTCGAGGGGTAGCAATGACACAATGCAGGTGGATGTAGACCCTCTTCGGATGGGAGGGCACCGTGGGACTTTCTCGGTGGTGGCTTCATGTGTGACAGGAGGTGACATAAAGGAGTCGTGGCAAGACCTGGGGCGTTACAGAAAGGAGGAGGGTGATCTTTGGTGGGAACGCCATGTTGGCTTTGTTCTGTCTGGGCAGACCTATCAGCACCCACCTTCAAAAAAAGAAAAAGAAACAAACTAGAAAAATTTCAAATAACCTATGCAAATAACCTAGGATGTTGAAAAGTGAGAACAACACAAATCCAAATCACTAGAAAGATAGAAACGACAAAGATCAGAAAAGAAATAAAAGAAAAAGAAGTGAAAACAAACAAAAGTCAAGGAAAGGAAGAGAATTTATTTTTAAAGATTAACAAAAGTTTTTTAAAAATTTATTCAAATAGAGTGACATATACCTGTAACCCAGGTGCTCTGGGGGGGCTGAGACAGAATTGGAACTTCAAGCCCAACTTAGCAATTTAATAAGATCTAGCCTCAAAAAAGGATTGAGGATGTATAAAGTTCCTGGGTTTAGCGCCCAGTTCTCCAAAACAAACAACCAAGAAAACAAACGATAACTAGCCAAGCCAACAGCTTCACTGCTGAACTAAATTTCAAGGAGCAAACTAACTCTAAATTCTTCTCAAGCTATTTTAAAAACTGAGACTAAGCTAACTCTGCAAATTCATTCTATGAGGCCAGCACTATCCTGCTATAAAAACTATAAAAGGACACACACACACACACTACAGACCAATGTTTAATATAGATGCAAAAATTTTCAACACAATCCTAGCAAATCAAATCCAACAGCGTACTCAAAGGATCACTCACCATGATCAGAGTGGATTTATTCCAGGGATTTAAGGGTAGTTCACCATGTGAAAATCAATAGATATAATGCATTCTTCAATAGAATGAAGGGTAACAATGTTTTACAATCAGCTGATGTGGACAAGGCATTGGATACAAGTCAACAGCTCTTCGAGATAAAAACTCTGAATAAATTGGGAATAGAAGGATTGTACCTCATCTAATAAAAGTCATGTGTAACAAATCCACTGCCAACGTCTTCCGGATTGGAGAACAGCTGAAAGCATTTCTCTCCTAAGATCTGGGGCAAGATAAGGCTGTTTACTGTCCCGGCTCTTCCTGGAAGAGTTAGCCAGAGCGACTGGGCCAGAGCAAGCAGAAAAGGAATAGAAGCCTGGCTGTCCTAGGTTGTAGAAGACACAATTCCCTTTAGAAAAAGCCAGAAATTCTATCCAAGGATGATTAGAACTGCTAAACTACAATTCAATAAAATTGCAGGATATACAATCAAAGTACAAAAATGTGTAGTCTTTTTTAATACAAAATCTTGCTGAGAAAGAACTCATGAAAGGAATCCTATTAGCAACAGCTACAAGAAATTTAAATAGCCAGGAATAAATTTAACCGAGGAAGTGAAAGACTTCTGCAAAACCCTGATGAAAGAAATTGATGGATACAGAAGAATAATAGAAAACCTCCCACATCTGTGGATTGGAAGGATAAATATTGTTAAGATGCACATACTATCCAGGGGACCTTAACTGTCATTGTCATCCTCATCAAATACCAATGACATTCTTCACAAGACTAGGAAAACAGCCCTATATTCATCCGGGAGCACAAAACCCCTCAATGGCAAAGCAATCTTAAGCAAAAATAGCAGCAAGCATTAGCACAACACCTGACCGCAAAGCAGAGCTACTAACCAAAGCAACGGGGGCTGGCACAAAATCAACACCAAGCGGCACACGGCAGGCATCAAGGAACTGGCTTCCACCCATGAGCCTGGAAATACAGCAGAGAAAGGACCTGTCCACAGGCCGTGCTCAGTTAACCACGGCAGGAGAACGAAGCTCTACCCTCTTCTCTCCCCTGTAGTTAAAGCAACTCACAGTGGATCAGAAACTGAAACATGAGGCCAGACACCACAAGCCTACTAGGGGGAAACAGGGGAAACATCCAGACCTCAGCCCAGACGATGGTTCCTCGAATGAAACCCCCAACACAGACACACATGCACCGAGACACTGTATCGGTGCCATCCGAAGGGTAACAGCCGACACAGTGCAAGGAGAGGGAGATAGTATTATCTAACCACTTACCTGGTAAAGGATTCGGGTCCAGAATGTGTACGAAACTCAAAGAAGATCAACAATAAAAAGCTATGGTATCTAAACGGCCTGGATAGATACTTCTCTTAGAAAGAAACACGAGCAGCTGCACATAAAGGAAAAAGTGCTGGATGTCACGAGCCACCAGGGAAATGCAAATCAAAACCGCAGTGAGATGACGGCTGCACCCCAGGGAGAGTCACACGGGCGAGGAAGTGGAGAGGAAGGGACACGGCTACCGGTGCTGGTAGAAGTCCAGGGTAGCACGGCTGTGGCAGGGGGAACAGCGTGGAGGTCCCCCAGAGCCAAGAGCAGATCCGCCGGCCCTCGCCGCTGGGTGTGACTCCCGGGGAGCACAGCGCCTCACACCTGATACGCTCCTGGTACGCGGTCTGACTGGGCGCCCACAGCAGATGGATAGCTAAGGCAAGCAGAGTATTTATACCGCTGGGATATTATTCAGGCACAAAAAGAATAAAACTCCATCGTCTGCAGCTCAACGCGTGGAGCTGGAGGACATTATGTTAAACAAAACAAGCCAGACACAAGATGAATATTGTGTGTTTTCTCCCGTGTTTGGAAGCTTAAGAATGGCCCGTTGAAATGTAGAGCAGAGATTGCTGAAGGCTGGGGGGAGGGGTGGCGGGGAGGGGGGGGCGAGGGGACCTGGGAGGCAGGAACAGCAGGTTCCAGACGCAGAGGGACAGGGACCACGCGCCCCGCCCCGCAGCGCAGCAGGGTGGGCCCAGCTCACCGGACACTATTACTTTAGGGAGGGC
>PVIC010007397.1:0-51127 GCA_004025085.1 Thryonomys swinderianus | reverse complement strand
TTTGTAGTTCAGGCTGGCCCTGAGCTCACTATGGTGCCCAGGTAAGCCGCCGCGAACTCAGCAATCCTCCTGTCTCTGCCTACTGAGTGGTGGGATTACAGGCGTGAGCCACCACGTCTGGCACTGTAGTATGCGGTGTTGATTGCTGGTGGGCGTGTCTCCATGCCCAGCATTATATGTGGTTACCGGGGATCAAACTCAGGACCTTGCGCTTGCGAGGCAGGCACCGGAACCACTGAGCTAACCCTCCGGCCCTTTTTTTTTTTTTTTTTTGAGACAGGGTCTTGCTTTGTAGTTCAGGCTGGCCCTGAGCTCACTATGTAGCCCAGGCAAGCCTCGAACTCAGCAATCCTCCTGTCTCTGCCTTCTGAGTGCTGGGATTACAGGCATGAGCCACCACACCCGGCACAAAATATATCTTAAAGGGACAGAGATTTAGCTCAGAGGTTCTGGCGCCTGGCAAGCGCAAGGTCCTGAGTTTGATCCGGTAACCACATACAACAATGCTGGGTGTGGTGACTCATGCCCACCAGCAATCAACCAGCAATCAGCACCACATACCACAGTGCTGGACGTGGTGGCTCATGCCTGTTATCCCAGCACTCGGGAGGCAGAGACAGGAGGATTGCTGAGTTCGAGGCTTGCCTGGGCTACATAGTGAGCTCAAGGCCAGCCTGAACTACAAAGCGAGACCCTGTCTTAAAAAAAAAAAAATATATATATATATATATATATATATATGTATACACACACACACACACACACACACACACACACACACACATATATATGGAGGGGAAATGAAGTTGAAGGTAGGGTAGGGGAATGGGAAAACATAAGAATCAAGATATATCTGGAGCCTGAGTTACACAACGAGACTCTTGAAAGAAAATATACTGTTCAAATAGCATTTCATTTATATTAAAATAAACAAGAAAAACAGTAAAAAATTACCATGTACAGGTACAAATTCCCTGTGATGAATGTGATCATTATGCATACTTAAACATACCAATAGTCTTAATTTGTTAAAGAAAATAAAAAGTATTTAAATACATTTTACATCATAGTAGTTCCTCATACCATCTGCTGTCTTAGCAACTGTAGAGCTCGGTCCCCTGGTATTGTGCACGTTCGCTTTTTTTTTTTTTTTTTTTTTCTTCTTTTTTGGAGACAGGGTCTTGCTTTGTAGTTCAGGCTGGCCCTGAGCTCACTATGGTGCCCAGGCAAGCCGCCGCGAACTCAGCAATCCTCCCGTCTCTGCCTCCCGAGTGCTGGGATTACAGGCGTGAGCCGCCACGCCCAGCATTATATGTGGTAACTGGGGATCGAACTCAGGTGCTTACGCTTGCGAGGCAGGCGCCGGAACCACTGAGCTAACCCTCCGGCCCGCACGTTCGCTTCTTGAGAAGCCCTGACTGCCACTCACTTCTAGAGCTTCCGGTCTTCCTGGGCCGAATCTCTGTCTCCGTTAAGCGATAAGCCCCGCCCCTCCGCCCTGGTGCCAAATCTCTGACTCCGTTAGGCGATAAGCCCCGCCCCACCCTGGCCCCCCTGGCCCCTTCCTGCCTCTGAGTGTGGCTGTCCAGTGCCCTCACCCGAGTGCAGTCCTGCCGGCCTTGTCCTTTGGTTACTGGGGGCACAGTGTCCTCCTGGTGCAGCCACACTGTAGCTTCGGTCAGAATTTCTTCCTTTAAAATTTCTGTTGATTAACACGTGTGTGCAGCGCTGACATTCCCATTTCCCATGTGGAGCTGGTTCATGTGTGTAACACGTCTCGATTTCTTTTCCACCCTTGTCTCTCCTCTGCCCTCCCCTCCATCTCTTGGTCCCTCCCCATTTGAGAAAGAGCTGTCTCCTTACTTCCTGGCGTTGATCTTTTATTTCACTCTGTGTTCATTCTTTGGTTTTCCTGTGTAAGAGAAACCCTGCGGTGCTTAAGCTCATGTGCTGCTTTATTTCACTTCACATGAAAGGCTTAAGGCACGTCTGTTTCCCGCAGAGGATTCACGCGTGCTCTTCACGGCTGAGCAGTGCTCTGCGGCGTGGACACACCGGCGGTTCTGTGTGCTTTCACCTGCTGTGGATGTTCAGGCCTCACCTCTTCACCTGCCGTAGGCCCTGGGGTGTCGCTGCCTCTGGCTGCTGTAAACAATGCTGATAGGGACGGGAGCGGGCAGACGTCTCCTGAAACTACTTTGGCTTCTTAGGGGCCTGCGTGCAGAGGTGGGATTGCTCCAGCAATGGCGATTTGTTTAAAAGATTTGTTCAACAACCAGCTTTATTTCTTTTTCTTTTTTAAATTGAATTATTTTTATTTATTTATTATTTTTTTATTTTTTGGAGACAGGGTCTCGCTTTTTAGTTCGGGCTGGCTCTGAGCTCACTATGTAGCCCAGGCTAGCTTCGAACTCAGCAATCCTCCTGCCTCTGCCTCCCGAGTGCTGGGATGACAGGCGTGAGCCACCACGTCTGGCACTGTGGGATGTGGTATTGATTATTGGTGGGCATGAGTCTCCACGCCCAGCATTGTATGTGGTTTCCGGGGATCGAACTCAGGACCTTTGCACTTGTGAGGCAGGCGCTGGAACCACTGAGCTAATCCTCCGGCCCTTAAATTGAATTCTTTATTGGTACATTTTGTATATAGCTCACAATCATGCATAACACTGGGGAATTTGTACCAGTATATGACACAAGTTAATTCTCACTTTATTTCTATACATTAGCAATGAATGATCTAAAAACAGAATTAAGAAACAATTTAACAGACTGCCGTGAAGAGGAACGTGCTAGAGCGAGGCTTGTTGTGTGTAGCCTGTTACTTAGGAGCCTGAGGCAGCAGGAGGGTTACCTCAGTCTGGCTTTGAGCCCAACCTGTGTGTCCTATTTGCTTTTTTCCCCATTTCATAGTATTTTATTGACATATGTTTGTAATTCACATAGTTTAAGTCATCCCAGGTATGGCTAAGTGTACATATTACAGCTTGCTTTTAAAAATCCCTTTCCCTGTGCTCGCTTCGGCAGCACATATAGCAAAAAAAACCCTTTCCCCTTTTTCTCCTTTCTTTTCTCCAATGGATTTTTTTTGGGGGGTAACCAGATTGAACTCTGGGCCTTGCGCTTGCCAAGCAGGTGCAGTGCCACTGAGCTACATCTGCAGCCTTCCAGTGGTAATTTTTTTTTTAAAGCACTTATTTAAAAAACTGTAACACTACAGAAAATATTGGAAAAGAAAATAACTGCATTGTGAGCCCATCAGCCGAAACCAGTGTTTATTATTGTTTTAATTTATTCCTTTTATTTCTGTGAAGGTATTCAGAGTGGACAAGGCTTTAGATGAAGGCACAGAATTTTTTATTTCATGTTTTTCCCTTTAAAAAGTCATAACCACTTTATGTTGCTCTGTGTAGCATAATGGCAGCTTTCCCTCTGATGTATTTTTCTTTTTTTATTTCCGCCCAGGTGTACTTTCTGTGGGGCCATGCAAAGGACATCATCCAGTCTTTCAAGACCCTGGAAAGGTAAAGTCTGAGGGTCTTTGTTTAGTGTGTTGAGTTGGGTGTGTGCAAGGTGCACACAGCCGGGACCCCCGTTGGGCTGCGGACGCTGAGACAGCCCCCTCCTGGTACCTCCCACCCTCTGGGAAAGCCGCCCACCTGGTGGACACGCCTCTGCCCCTGCTAGCACGCCCGGACTGGATCGAGGACCTAAGGGGTTGGCGTCTGGTTTAGAGAAAGATCCCTGGTCACGTAATCTCTATGTGAGGACCAGAGAACCAACTCCCTTCCGCTGCAGGTGTCAGCTGGGCTTAAAGGCTGCTTTCCATACAGCTGCTGGGAGAAGGTTTCAGCAGGCTGTGGAGACAGAGCAGATTCCGCCAGGTTTGCACAGAGCAGGAGCATTGCCAGCGTGCACGGGCTCCTTAGCTGCCACAGGGACCTCAGCAGCCCTTAACCTCAGCCTTATCTGTGCCCGGAGTACTGTCTCCCGCTTGGAAGGACAGGGCAGGGTGCAAGTGCCACTCATGCTGCCCCTCCAAGGGCCCCCCCCCAGCTCCCTGGGAGGTGGCTTAATTGTCCTTCAGAGCGACAGAGACCTTTACACTGTCCTTAGCACATTAAACCTGCACAGAGGTGGCTGAGGGCGACTGTTCTTGTCTGTCTCAGGTGGCTGAGGCACAGTCACAGCCGGCTGTGAGCCTTGTCTCAGGTGCCAGAGCACCTGGCTGTGTCCCTTTCCTGCACCTAGAGCTGGCTGAGCAGGTGCATGGCCAGCTCTCCCTTTCCTGCTCCAGGCTGGCTCGGGTCCCAGCTGGAAGGTGCTGCTGGCTGCTCTTGTCCCAGACTGTCTGCCTAGCTGCACCTTTAGCTGGTGTGAGTTGGGATGGATGGGGTCCCGATGAGTTCTGTGCTCTCCGAGGGGGTAGGAGACCCAGGGGTTCTCTCTGGAAGAGAAGATCTGAGCTGCAATGTCATGGTCAAGGCACCATATGGTTGGTGTTTGGTGAGGGCTTTCTCCTTGGCTGGCTCTGAGTCGCTTCCTCTTTGGGTCCTCACATGGTGGGCACAGAGAGCTCTCCAGTATTCTTTCTCTTCTTATAAAGACAGAGGCCATCTTGGACATATGGACTCCAATCTTATGATGTTATTTAACCATGACCACCTCCTTAAGTCTCTGTTTCCAAACAGTCACACAGGGGCTGTGTCAGTTTTCTGTTACTAGGACACAATGCCCGACACTCATAGCTAAAAAGCAGAGAGGTTTAGTTTGGTTCATGGTTTCAGAGGGTTCAGTCCATGGTAGATAGTGCCAGGAAGGAGCATCCCAGGGGAAGGGTCACGAGAGGAAAGCTGCTTAGTCGTGGCATTCCAAAGTGTGTCTCCCTGATCTCCAGGTGGCTCTGCAGCCCAATCAGGTTGATAGGGCAGCTTAACTGTCACAGGGAATGAAGGTCTCACCATGTAACTCTGGGGCTGTGGTGCCGACTGTGACAAACACCTCTAATATGATGCAGTTCTGGGCATCTCTTGTTACTTTCTTTCTTTTTTTTTTTTCAGACAGGGTCTTGCTTTGTAGTTCAGACTGGCCCTGAGCTCACTATGTAGCCCAGGCAAGCCCTGAACTCAGCAATCCTCCTGTCTCTGCCTCCTGAGTGCTGGAATTATAGGCATGAGCCACCATGCTAGGCACTGTGGTATGTGGTATTGATTGCCGGTGGGCGTGAGTCACCATGCCCTGCATTATATGTGGTTCCTGGGATCGAACTCAGGACCTTGCGCTTGCAAGGCAGGTGCTGGAACCACTGAGCTAAATCTCCAGCCCTCTCATTACTTTCTTGAATTAAGTTCCTGGAAGTGGAATTGTTGGAGCAAAGGCAGAGGAGTCCCAGCATGTACATTAAGCAGCTGGCCAGAGGCCAGGAACCCCAGCCTGTGTCACCTCCCCATAAAGGAAGTGCTTTTCTTACACTGGCTACCTCTGAGGCCCTCTCTGTGCAGCCCTGCCCATTAGGGACAATAGATATGACCATGACCCCATTTCTCAAGTGAGGAAACAGGCTCTGAGCTATGATGCCAGGCTGAGGCCAGGCAGCCTGCTTGGCACAGCTCTGTGTGCCCTGGGCATTGACCTGATCACTGCTGTGCCGATGAAACCAAGGTGAGCGTAGTGGCCAGTGGAGTGTGCCAGGCACTATCTTCTCCTTAGCCTTGGCACTTGTTTAATCAGGACATTTGGGTGCAGTTCCCTGGACTGAAGTGCCCCTGGCCTGGCCTTCTCGGTCTGCACTGTTGGGGGTGGCAGCCGCTAGCCCCACAAAGACACTGGATGAAAAACAGGCGGGGAATCTCTCAGCAGCACGTCTTGGTATTGATTCTATGTTGCTGCCATACCATAGTAGATGTATTGCATTTACATTGGATTCAGCAGAATATTATGATGATTATTTTATTTGATCCTTTTCACATTTTTTTCTTACTGGGAATTGGGCCCAAGGCTTTCACACCGAGGTGCATTACATCTCCAGCCATTTTTTTTTTTTTTTTTTGGAGACAGGGTCTCACTTTGTAGTTCAGGCTGACCCTGACCTCACTATGGTGCCCAGGCAAGCCGTCGCGAACTGAGCAATCCTCCTGTCTCTGCCTCCCGAGTGCTGGGATTACAGGGGTGAGCCACCACGCCCGGCATTGTGGTATGCGGTGTTGATTGCTAGTGGATGTGAGTCTCCACGACCAGCATTATGTGTGGTTACCGGGGATCGAACTCAGGACCTTGCGCTTACGAGGCAGGCGCCGGAACCACTGAGCTAACCCTCTGGCCCATCTCCAGCCATTTTTATTTTTTATTTAGAGTGAGGGTTTTCCTAGTTTGACAAGTTGGCCAGGCTGTGATTGGACTTGTGATCCTCCTGCCTCAGCCTCCCAGAATGATGGGATTATAGGTATGCGCCACCATCCCTGGCCCTTTTTATTGTTTTCAAAATGAGGGCACTAGAAAATTTGAAATGACACACACAAGTCCCACCTGTGCCCTGCACTATGGCATCCCCGGGTGGCGCTTCTAGTGTCCCAGATACAGATCGCTGGGACCTAAGGAGGCTGGGATGCAGCCTTGCATGGCCTTATGGGTGAGTGGCCGGGGCCCAGGCTATCTCTTCCCTGGGCCTTTTTTCTGAAATCCAAGGGGAAGCCTCTGGGCTCCATATTCAGTTGGCCTCATTTGGTCTGTTCTGCTTGCTAGGCGGGTGGAAACATTTTCACGTTACTCGCTGCCTTTATAGCTGGGAATTGGAAGTGTGCAAATAGTGGAAGGTGTGCAAGTCCAAGTACACATGAAGACTGAAGTACTGAGTCAAAGATGCTCCTGTAGACAGGGACCGGCTTTCCCCTAGCCTCAGTCTCCACCACTCCCTGACCTTCACTTGCAACCTGCTTTGTTAGAGTGGTTCTGACTTGCCGCCTGACTGAACTACTTTCTTCTGCTTGTTTGAGCCATCACCCCCCCCCCCCCAAGGACCTCAGCATGTGCAAGAAGTCTCCCCTGGATGGACGATTCTCTTTGCTGGCTTGAATCCTTTCTTGTCCCCAGAGGCGCAGGTAGAAGGACAGTGGTTCTCATAGCGGAGCTGGAAAACAGATCGTGATCAGAAATGGCTCCGAAAATGAGGTGTGGTGGTGCATGGCTATAATCCCAGCGCCTGGGAGGCGGAGATAGGAGGAACCCTGACAGTCTGAGGCCACCCACCGTGGCTACTGAGACCCTGTGTCAACCACCCCCACCCTCAGAAAACGAAACAGCTGTGGAACCTGCCCTCAGTGAGCTCAGGGGTTATAGATGCCAAGTGTGGGCAGGGTCCCCTGGCAAGGAAATGATGCCTGTCCTTGGCTATGAGGACCCTTTCCAGGGCCCGGGGAGTGGGCACGGTGGGAGATGCCTCAGCTGCGGTAGCACCAGGGCCACCAATTGGACACTGCCACCTGGAGTCGGGGAGAGAGGAGAAGGGCGGTGCCGTGCATTATGGGGGAGAGAAAGGCCGCGGGGCGGTGGCCAGCAGCATTGTGAGCTTCGTCAAAGCCATGGGGGGTGGCGGCTGACATGTGCAGCCTGGGCGGTGTGTGGAGCAGATGGGCAAACACCGTCCTCAGACCTGGCTTCTGTCCGTGCCCTGCCACACCTGGACATGAGCAGCTGCCGCCTGTGTGGCTAGCGGGAGCTTCTGAGGTCACTGGGGCAAGACGCGAGCTGAAGACACCGCCACACTGTGGGTCCTGGGGCGGCTCTCGGTGGACGTGGGGACGGACTCGCAGGCCCTGCGTGGGAAATGTGTCCTCCAGGCCTCCTCGCACCAGTATCGGAGGGCAGATCGGTGGGGAAGTTGAAGGGGCCCCTCTCGAATCAGTTGTGCGGCCCTCTCCTGGTGGGAGCGGCTGTGGGCTAGGGCTCCGTGCTTGGGGTGGGGCGGGGGCAGGCAGGTTAAGGTCAGGGCAGTGTTGGGGAGGAGGTCAGCATTAGGGCCGCTGCCTAGCTGCCGTCCTGGAGGCCGCTGTGAGGATTCTGGCTCCTGGCTGCTCCCGAGACGCTGCAATGAAACTGCAGTGAACACAGGCCTGTGGGAACTGTGTCCCAGATCCCCCGTGTTTCCCACGGGCCAGCGTCCACCTCCTGCTCTGCCCCCATTACCTTCTGTGGGAGGCAGTGTGGCAGAGAGGGGAGGGAGGGCGCTTGACTCGGACTGCACAGTGTCTCTGTTACTGACCCTTCGAACCCAGGGTGGCCACTTAGTCTGTGTTTGAGCACGGGCTCCCGGGCAGCGGCCGGGCTCGCAGAAGGTCAGCAGCGTCAGCCCTGGGCAGGGATGCCAGGTCTGTCCTCTGCTGTCCCCACAGCGGGGCTTTGTCTCATGCTGGCCGCTTCCTGGTCACAAGACAGCTGCCACAGACCCGGCATTCATGCCAACCCTTAAGATGGCTAAGAACAGAGATCGAGATCATCAACAAGATTTTCTCATCCTCATCTCTTAAAAAAAAAGCAAGAGCTGGGCCAGAGATTTAGCTCAGTGGTTCTGGCGCCTGCCTCACAAGCGCAAGGTCCTGAGTTCGATCCCAGTAACCATATACAATGCTGGGCATGGTGACTCACGCCCACTAGCAATCAATACCACACACCACAGTGCTGGGCGTGGTGGCTCACACCTGTCATCCCAGCACTTGGGAGGCAGAGACAGAGGATTGCTGTGAGTTTGAGGCTTGCCTGGGCTACATAGTGAGCTCAGAGCCAGCCTGAACTACAAAGCGAGACCCTGTCTCAAAAGAAAAGAAAAAAGCAAGAGCTTTTCCGTAGTACCTCAGACAACACCTCATATGCAGGAGTCAGGGCCCAGGTCTGTGGAGCAGCTCTTTCCCTTCGTAGTTTTCTCTTTCTTCCCTGCTGGGACATGGGGCAGGCTGCAGGCCCGGCTGGCCTTCCTATTGTGTTTTCTTCCCCAGAATAGAGCTCTGCTCCCAAAGTGCAGCTTCTCTGATGTCCTAGAGACAGTGAGAGGAGGAGGCAGGCCAGGATGAAGGGCGAATGCCAGGACTCTGCAGTTCTGGAACCCTCCCTACCAGAGACCTGCCCAAAGCCTGAGCCACCTGCTGAAGCCAGCATCATGGTGTGTGTGTGTGTGTGTGTGTGTGTGTGTGTGTGTTCACATGCATGTGTATAATGCCTCTGTCTCATCTCAGGGGCTCAGGGCTTTCCAAGAGTTGCTCAGAAACCGTCCTTATGTGGGCATGGTGGTGCATGCTTGTCACTGAAGCACTTTGGTAGGCTGAGGTGGGAGGATTGCAAGTTTGAGCCCATCCCATGCAATTTATCAAGACCATCCGTAACTCATCCAGACCCTATTTCAAAATAGAAAAGGAGGCCAGGAATGCAGCTCAGTGTAAAAGCCCTGAGTTCAAATCCCAGTCCTGCCAAAAACAAAACAAAAGAAAAAGCCGAGTCCTTGTGCCTTCCAGGTTTGGAGTGATCCACTCTGTGTTCACCAATCTGCTGCTGTGGGCCAACAGCATCCTCAACGAGTCAAAGCACCAGCTGAATGAGCACAAGGAGCGGCTGATCACGCTGGGCTTTGGGAACATCACGATAGGTGAGGGGCGCCCAGCACCGCTCGGCACTCAGACCTCTGGGATGAGCACGGGGACCGCGGGGAGGGCTGTGCAGAGGCCAGGAACCTGTAGGTCCCTTGAAAGGGCCCTGCTGTTGACAACCCTTCCCGATCCCTCCCTCCTGAGGCCTCTCAGCCTAATGAAAGGATCCTGTCTTGACTCAGGGGCTGGCTGGGCTTAGGCTGTCATTTGCACGCTTGCTTCCCTGGCCCGGTCTGCTGCAGAAAGCCCTGTCTCTGTCTGGACTGCCGACAATCTGGGCTGCTTCTTTTGAGTTTTAAATGAAGCCTCCAGGGGCAGAGCTTTGTGCTAAAAGTAGCACCTCACCCTGCTCTAGTCTAATGGAAGCCCACAGTTCACTGGGCGTAGTTCACTCAAAGCTTATAATTTTGGCTCATTTCTTGCCTCCCCTGTGCCTGCTCGAGAGATGGCAGAGTTAATAATCTTTCCGCCTTGGCATCTTTGGGCTGAGGAGAACGTGGGCCACCGGCGGGCAGCGTGCTGGGAACAGGATGTGTCGGGCTCTTGCGCAGACTGTATACTGACTGTGTGACCTCTGGGAGCCACTCGGCCTCTCTGAGCTGCCCGCTGCATGGGTTTAGGTTCCTGTCTGGCCTCAGCGTGCTGTGGTATTGCTGGAGCTGGTCCTGGAGTGCGGCTGTGAGTCTGCGCGGGTCCAGGACCCGGAGCATGTGCCGCCCTTGGCAAGGCACCTGGGGTGTAGGCCTCGCCCCACCTGCTGTGGCAGCAGTAGTGACAGTGACAGCAGCCACCAGGGGGAGCTTTCAGGAAGCAGCTGCTGTGCAGTGGGCGCGGTTCAGGCCTTCTGTGGCTCATCTGATTCTTGCCTCGCAAGTGGGTGATGCTCACTACATACAGTACTAGAGGACAAGCCCAGAGAAGGTGAGAAACCAGCTGAAGTCACACAGCAAGCGAGCACTGAGTCAGGACGAGAATCCAGCCAGGCAGCTCCGAGGCCACTGGTGGAAAGATGAGCTGTGATTCATTGACAGAAGTAGCATCTTCCAGCTCTGGCTGTCCTGAGCCTGTGTCTCTCCCTCACTCCACCGTGCTCTGCAGTCCCGTGTGGGGTTGAAGCGAGGAGAGGGGTGGTGAGAAGCGTCACATTCTGTGAGGGTCGTTCATGCTCCCATGGGCGCCTCAGGCAGTGTGGAAGGAGAATGTGCATTTTCAGGCAAAACCATGACCAAGTGCAGAGAAAATCCACAAAACTACACGGAGACATACCTTAAGGTTCTTAGTGCCATGTTTGGTGATATGAGATTTTGACACGCAGTTAACTTTACCTGGCGCCTGCGCAGTCTCTCTGGGCTGCAGCCTCAAGCCGGGAGACTTACGTCGTGTGCAGACGCCACCCGTGTGCAGGGCGCGTGCCACCCTCGCCGCGGCGTGGCCAGCGGTCTGCACAGCAGCACTGGGCCTTCCTCCGCAGAGAGGCTCTTCATCTAGTGTGCCCGGCTCTGCCCGTCCTTCCTTCCTGTGTTCTGCCCCTCGGATCCTCCTGCCCTAGCCAAACGATGGTCGCCATGCTGTAAGTTATTTCCGGATCCCGGTGAGGATTTGGCCTGCATCAAAAAGCGCTGGCTACACCATTTGCTCTTACTTGTTTCCACTGTCATGAAAAATTGTTAATTTTTTTTCTAACAGTTGAACATACTTTTTTCCTTTAATCAGTAAAACACATTTTATCAGTAAAAACAATCTATTTTTAAATTGACAAAATAGTGCATCTCACATAGAGCATCATTTTTAAATACGTTTATGTTGTAGAATGGCTAAAGAAAGCTACTAAACGTATATACATATAAATCATATATATTTACCAGTAAACATATCTTAATTATAATTTCTGGATTTTTGTTTGTTTTTGAAACTGCATCTCACTATGTTCTTCAGCTCATGGGATCCTCCGTCTCGGTCCCTGAGTGCTGGGGTGGTGAACCCTGTACCACCATGCAGGGGTTTAATTACAGATCGCTAGTCCCCCTTGCACTGTGTGGTTCCGCCAAAATCACCTGGTTTCCAAACCGCTGGACCTTAAGCTCCCTTTCTTCGTCACCCACAGAGGTTTGGATGCCATTTCTGGGCCCCGGGGACAGACAGCAGGTGGCATCAGGTCACCCTCTGTGTCTGTTCCCTCCTGAGCCTGTCCTTCGCTGCTGATTTTCTCTCCTCCTCGGGAAAAGAACCTCTACCCTGAGGCCGGTGTCTCCCCGCAGACAGTGGCGCTTTATGCTCGGTGTCTCCCCGCAGACAGTGGCGCTTTACGCTCTCGCGTCAGAGAAACCTCGGCCGGGTAGAAGGAGCATTTAAACACCCACTAAATGCCAGACTGCAAGTCGTAGTCACAGAATCAGAGAATGGAGACATGAAAATATACCTTACCCAGAGCGAGCTATCCATTGTTCTTCCCGACTCTCTCGTCTGTCGTTCCGTTGTCTGTAAAGTGGAGGCCGCCACAGCCCCGCTTTGCGGTTCTGGGGCACCCGAGCCCGCCTCCCTGGGCGGACGGAAGCGGGCTCTGTGGTGCGGTCTGCACGGCCACGCTAGCTGTGAAGTTCGGCTTGACGGGATTTGTCCATGGCTACCCGGCCGGTTCCCGGCTCTCCGCACGGCCGAGACCGGAGCAGGATGCTGGGCCCAGCTTTGCTGGCGCAGCTTCCCGCCCTGTTTTCCTCCCCGGGGCCCCCGACTCCCCTTCCACCCTGCTCCCCGTGACCCCATAGGCCTCCCCACGCCCCCATCTGTCCTAGAGCTGGACGACCACTCCCCGCCGTGCAATTGCTCGCCAGCGCGCCTGTGCGCCACCCTGACGCAGGGCATGTACTACCTGTACCCATTTACCATCGAGTACCAGATCCTGGCGTCCACCATGCTCTTCGTGCTCTGGAAGAACATCGGGCGCAGCTTGGACGGCGCACGGCCCCGGCGCGCGGGGCTGCGGCTTCGCGGTGTCCTGGCGGGCTCGGCGCTGGGCCTGGGGGCGCTGGCGGCCACGCTGGGTGTGGTGGCCGTGTACCTGGTGCACATCGGCCGCTCCAAGGCCAAGAGTGAGGCGGCGCTGGCCATGTTCTACCTGTACGCCATGGCCCTGCTGCTGCTCATGGGCGCTGCGGCGCTGCTGGGCCTCCGCATCCACAGGGCCGATGCCACGTCGCTGGACGCGTCCCGGAACCCGGCGCGCAAGCTGGATGCTGACCTCCTGGTGGGCGCGGCCTCAGGCTCCTGGCTCCTCTCCTGGGGCTCCATCCTGGCCGTGGCCTGCGCCGAGACCCGGCCACCCTACACCTGGTACAACTTGCCCTACTCCGTGCTGGCAATCGCTGAGAAGTACATCCAGAACCTGTTCATCATCGAGGCCGCGCACCGCGAGCCCGAGGGCGTCCCTGAGGATGTGTGCACCCTGCGTGTGGTCACCATCTGCAACGGGGCCGCCCCGGCCTCCTCCCACCCCGGGGGCGCGGACTCAGCTCTCTGGAACCGGGACCGGGACCAGCTTGCAGAGCCGGCCACCCAGGGGAATCTGTGCCCGCAGCCTGGCCACCGCTTCAGCGAGGAGCAGGAGGAGGACAGGAGCCAGCAGCTGTCCCGGAGTTCAGCCCACTGCGCTCGGTTCCTGAGGGGCGGTGCCCAGAGAAGGGTCCTGAGGAACATCACTGCGTTTTTGTTTCTCTGCAACATTTCGGTAATCTCCAGTGATGATTCTTATTTTGAAGTCGATTCATGTGGCCTGTTCATGGGGTGGCCCGGATGGGACAGTGGCCTCCTTTTGTGCAAGAGGGATTGTGTGACATCCTTCTGTAAGGAGTGACGTCCCAGTGGCTTCTGCCCTATTCTGTTAGAAGTGGGCTGGTCGCTTCAGCCCATGCTGAAGTAAAAAGAAGTGCACAGAGGGGACCCAGGAGCTGGTCCCTGGGGTTAGCTAGATGTTCTCTGTCATGGCCTAGCAGCCAAGACAGCAGAAGCGTGTAGTAGGTCAGAGAAGCAGGCCCAGAGCCAAGCCCAGGAGTCCTGGCGAGTTCAGCGGTCTGGAGTGGAACCAGCAAGGGCAGAAACCAAGGAAGGGTTGAGGCCAGTGTGTGGGGTCCATGGGCACAGAATAACAGGCTATGGGTCTTGGAAATTTAGTCCTTCTGTTCTGATCTGGGGCCACGCTGAGAGGTGTTAGCATTGGCGTCTTACAGATGAGGAAGCCAAGGGTGGGTGAGTGGTGCAGGGAGGGAGAGAACGGAGAAGTTCAAAAGGAGGGTACCTGTGTGCAATCCCAGAACCGAGGGAGGCTGGAGGGTTTCAAGTCGGAGCCCGGCCTGGGCAAGGGAGTGACCTGGTGAGATCCTGTCTCATAATAAGGAGAGTAAGAACGTGCTGGGGGTGGAGCTTGGTGAGAAGGTCCTGGGTTAGTCTGCAGTTCTAGGGGACAAAGAGGGCTCATGGGGTAGACTGCAAGGAGGAATGGGTGAGACAGAGGCGGCTCTGGATCTGCTGGTTTCCACGGAGACCAGGGATGCTGGGTAACACCACTGGCCGGCATGTGTGATTTGGGCTCAGTGCCTGGGGTGCCTGGATGAGTGGGACATCCTGGGGTGTGGGAGCTGCTCGAAGACACATGTCCCTCTTGTCTTGCAGCTGTGGATCCCTCCTGCCTTTGGCTGCCGTCCCGAGTATGACAATGGGCTGGAGGAGGTCGTTTTTGGCTTTGAACCCTGGATAATTGTGGTCAACCTGGCCATGCCCTTTTCTATTTTCTACCGGATGCACGCAGCTGCCTCTCTTTTTGAGGTCTATTGTAAGATATAGCCTGATCTGCAGGAAGCCAGCCAACACGGGAACTCATGGGTGCCCTGGGAGTGGCTGGGCTGGGCAAACATGGCCTGATAAGGGCGAGGCACCTTTTGTCTGCGGTGGGTGTGCCCAAGGCTGCACGGCATCCCTGCGGGCAGCAGACAGCAAACTCCACGCGGGTGCTGAGATCTGTCCTTGTTTGTCAGTTCTTAGCAAATGCAAATAATTTACCACCCCAAAGGACACTCTGTTTTAGAAGGATGTGATCCAAGGTTGGGCGAAAATTTCTCCTGTTTTACTTATGAAGCATTTTGTATTTGTTGTTTTTCCCGTGACAGTCATTTTTTTCCTGACCATCTGTGTGCAATCCACTAAACTTTATCCTTATCAGAGCTGATGAATAGAGACAGAGTTTATATTTTAGCTGCTAAGTAGTTTTAACATGTGAACAATGACATGGGAACGGAAAGGCACTTGAGATCAGGCATAGGGCCATGTGTCCTTGTTTTGAAATTTATTTTTAAAAATAAAATTTACTGGGGTCGGAGGGTTAGCTCAGTGGTTCCAGCGCCTGCCTCGCAAGCGCAGTGTCCTGAGTTTGATCCCTGGTAACCACATACAATGCTGGGCATGGAGACTCACGCCCACCAACAACCAATACCGCATACCACAGTGCCGGGCGTGGTGGCTCACACCTGTAATCCCAGCACTCAGGAGGCAGAGACAGGAGGATTGCTGAGTTCGAAGCTTGCCTAGGCTACATAGTGAGCTCAGAGCCAGCCTGAACTACAAAGCGAGACCCTGTCTCAAAAAAAAAAAAAAAATTTACTCTTCTTTTTTCACTATAAATCTACACTTGTTTGTTATAGAAAATTCAAGGATTTCAGAAGATTAAAAGAAAATCACCCACAATGCTACTGTTTAGTTACCGATGCCTTTTTAACATCTCGATGTATTTCTTTTATTTGGAATGGGACTGGGATTCTTTGTTCTGCCTATAAATCATGGTTCAACTTGTTCAATTTTGAATACAGTTTTCATATTTACTTCACATCATGACATACACCTCTCTCCCAGATTGCTATAAACTCATTATAAATATGATTTTAACGCCCTCTGGGAGTCTTGTGTGTTTTATAATTAACTTGGTTTCTTATAGTTGATTTTAAAGTGTTTATATTTTGGTTTTATAAGTGACCCTGCAAAAATAAATCAAATTTCTGCAGCATTTCAGATATGAAGAAATGCTTTCTAAGACACTAAGTTGATACCACATAACTGTAAGTTCTGCATTTGCAGGTTCAGCTGACTTTGGACGTATGTATTGGTCATGCATGGATTAAACAATACAGTCCAGGGCTGGGGATTTAGCTCAGTGGTTCTGATGCTTGCCTCGTAAGCGCAAGGTCCTGAATTCGATCCCGGTAACCACATACAATGCTGGGCTTGGTGACTCATGCCCACCAGCAATCAATACCACATACCACAGTGCCGGGCATGGTGGCTCACACCTGTAATCCCAGCACTCAGGAGGCAGAGACAGGAGGATTGCTGAGTTCGAGGCTTGCCTGGGTTACATAGTGAGCCCAGGGCCAGCCTGGACTACAAAGCGAGACCCTGTCTCAAAAAAAAAAAAACAGTCCAATAATTATTGACATTTTATTAGCTATCATTAGCAACCAGATACAATGTAAAGTCTATAGGAGTATTATACAGGCAATATGTGGATACAGAGGCATTTCATGTAAGGGATTTTGCATTTGTGGATTTTGGTGTTCACAGGATGGGAGCTGAGACCTCTCCCCCATGCACACTAAGGGACGACTATTAAAATCAGGATGAAAAAAAAAATCAGGATGACTAGCCCAAAGGTTACAATATCTCAAAGTCTCTTAAGGAATAGTGACACAGAGGCCTTTTTATGGCTTTCCGTGAATGATCATATTTACTTATTTTTGGTGTTCTGAGGCTGAGACTACTGATACACGGCAGGCACCTGTCTTTCTGATGAGAGGAAACTGGGAAAGCTGACTGGCGAGTCATCAGTGCAGTAAGCAGGGCTGGAGGCCCTGGTGCCTGAGTTTAGGAGTCCTTTTCCTCCACGCGTGTGCCAGGGACAGCCGCACAGCGCACTGGTTGGATTGAGAGAAGCGGAAAACAGCCTGCGTGTCTGCCAGCGGCATGGGGGAAGGGAGCAGTCACTGCAGAGGAGCACTTCACAGGTGGGCACAGGTGCCTGCACTGCAGGTCCCAGCACAGACAGCCCTCGAGCTGTGTTCAGTGACAAGTCGTGAAGTGCGGGGTACAACCGGCACGGTGCCATTCACAGGGGTTTAGAAATAGGCATGCGGGCCCGAAGTCATGGGGGAGCTGTGTGTACGGTGTGGGTACAGACTGGAGAGGCACTTTTTTTTTTTTTTTTTTTCCTGAGACAGGGTCTTGCTTTGTAGTTCAGGCTGGCTCTGAGCTCACTATGTAGCCCAGGCAAGCCTGGAACTCAGCAATCCTCCTGTCTCTGCCTCCCAAGTGCTGGGATGACAGGCGTGAGCCACCACACCCAGCACTGTGGTATGTGGTATTGATTGCTGGTAGGCGTGAGTCACCAAACCCAGCATTGTATGTGGTTACCAGGGATCGAACTCAGGACCTTGTGCTTGCAAGGCATGCACCAGAACCACTGAGCAAACCCTGTGGCCCAAGAGGTACTTTTTAATACAGGAGACATTTCATAATACAAATAGCCGAGAGGAGCAATGAGAGAGGGTAAGGGACGAGAACTCGGGCAGAGCCGCCAGAGGGCCTGACCAGTGGGCGTCTGTCATGCCCGAGAAGGGGCCAGCTGTGCCAAGGTGCCCAAGGAGCTCAGCACAGCTGTGAGGATCCCTGCCCCCCAGAGCGACTGGCCTCAATCTGCCACCTGCAGTCCCTCACTGTGGGACAGTGGCTCATGCCCATGTGACCAGGGCCATCTCCTGCTGCAGCAGGCTGAGTGTTTAGCTCCGTCAGATTCCTAGGTCGGGCCCTTAGCCCGACGTGATGGAGTTTGGAGGGTCATCTGTCAGGCATCTGGCTGTGGTGGCAGGACCTTCATGAGTGGAGTGATGTCCTGGGGAGAAGAGTTTAGGCAGCTGGCAGCTTTTTCTGTCATGTGAGGACACAGCCAGAGCCTGCCATCTGCAATCCAGAACCTGCCCATGCTGGTGCCCTGCCCTCAGGCCTCCAGCCTCCAGAGCCTGCTGGGGCCAGGCCCAAGGCTGCGGTGAAGGTCACAGCAGCCCTAGCTGACTGAGAGCGTCTCTGGCTTGCTGACCTGATAGAGGCACAGCCTGTGCTCCGGCAGCTCGGGCTCCTCCCTCAGCGTGAGACCAGGCTTTGCACTCGGGCCTCTCAGGCACCATGGCCCTTGGTGCGCAGTGGGAAGGGCAGGCTTTGGAGTGGGGCATCCTGGGTCATGACTGGCTGTGGTGGCACTTGGTGGCATTAGACAAGGCTCCTGTACACACAGTACTGGCCCAGGTCCCAGCATTGTCCTCCTGGCCACGTGGGCACTGGTCACATAAGCTCCTTTGTGGCCATGAGCATCAGGCCAGGGGTCGCTCCTGTCTTCAGACCCACAGCCTGGCTGCTGTCATGGCTGTCACCTGGGGTCTTGCCTGTGGCTCCCATGTCTCAGAGGTCCAGCTCAGAGTGACCCCTGGGACCTGCTATCTGGGAAGACTGAGGAAGCTTTGATCACACCACACAACCATTGCAGCATCTGGACACATCTGCAGCTTTAAAAGCTCTTTCTGGGAACCGGAGATTTAGCTCAGTGGTCCCAGAGCCTGCCTCATAAGCGCAAGGCCTTGAGTTCGATCTTAGTAACCACATACAATGCTGGGTGTGGCGACTCACACCCACCAGCAATCAATACCACATACCACAGTGCCAGGCGTGGTGGCTCACGCCTGTAATCCCAGCACTTGGGAGGCAGAGACATGAGGATTGCTGAGTTCGAGGCTTGCCTGGGCTACATAGTGAGCTCAGGGCCAGCCTGAACTACAAAGCGAAACCCTGTCTCAAAAAAAAGAAAGCTCTTTCCGTTGTCTTTTCTTTATTAGCCATCTCCTCTCAGAATCAGTGTTGGTGGCGCAGCGGGGAACTTGGGAACACCTCTCTTTCCTTCTCGAACCACGCACATGGGTTTAACACGGTGAGGAACATCACGTGACCAGCAGGGGGCGCCGGCGCCCTTCCCAGCGGCCTCCACCTGCGCGCCTATGTGGCCTGGGCTTCCAAGGCCACAAGCGGGGGGGGGGGGGCGCTGAATTGTAACCCTGGGGCGCTAGAGCCCTATAGCTGTGTCGCGGTGCCCAGCAGTCACATCACCACTACCAGGCTATTCTGGGGACGGGCACGGGTGATCCCTCGTGTGGAGCAGCAGGAGGGTTCTGTGGCCCGAGGTGGTGGGTTGATTCAGAGAGGAGGCTGGGCGTGAGTGGAAGGGCACCTCCCTCCCGACTCGATGGGAACAAAAGAGACGTTAGCTCTTGTGAAGGGTGGGCTCAGTGCTTTAACCCCAAACCAGAGGCAGGTCCTGGCGTGGTGGGTTAGAGACGCCAGCAACAGAGCGCCACCGCAGAGACGGAAGAGCTTATCTTCACATCAAACACTCACTACACGCTTGTCAGGGGGTCAGATCCTACCTGCGCAGTCTGTCCCCCACACTGCCTCTGCTGCTGTGCCCCCTCTCCGTCCACCGTCCCCTGCTGCCCCTGCCCCCGGCCTGCCCTCTGCCTCACTGCAGCCACCGCGGCTCCTTCCCAGCCTTCGGGTTGCAAGCTCTCCTGAGCGCAGCATTGCACATGCTGCCCTTGGAGAGACGCGTCTCGGGTAAGGGCAGCTCTGGCTCTTGCATCAGGCCGCGCACTGGTCCCCAGGTCTGATCTGTTACAGGACGCCTGAGTGCCCCGCTGGGGTTCCACCTGTCACCGCTTCTCTCGCCCCAGCAAGGTGCTGCCTTACGGTGCAGGGCTCTGGCCTTTTCTTCCCCAGCAGGGCCTGGCTGCACAGGCGGTGCGCTGCCTTCTTGGCCGGAGTCTCTCGCAGGGTGTGGGGGAGCTGGCACACGGTGGTGCCCGGGGGCGTCATGTTGTTTTCTTTAGTCCTGGAGGTCCTGGCAGGGACACGGCTGCGCGATAAGGGGATAAATAAATTAATAAAAAGTAAAAAAAAAAAAAGTGGTCGCCCCGCGCCTTTCCACTTCCTCAGTCGGCGCGGCGCTGCGGGGGTCGCTCTGTGTGGTCTCCGACCAGCAGCTCAGAGCAGCAGCCGTCACCACCGACCGTGGCCAACCTCGGGCGCACCTTCCTCGCCATCGCGCCCGACGGCATGCAGCGCGGCCTGGCGGCGACGTCATGCAGCGGTCCGAGCACAAGGGCTTACGCCTGGTGGCCATGAAGTTCCCGTGGGCCTCCGAGGGGCCCCTGAAGCAGCACTGCCGCCCTGAGGGGCGCCCTTTCTTCCCGGCCGTGGTTACCATGGTCTGGCAGGGGCCGTGGTGAAGACAGGCCGAGGGATGCTGGGCGAGACCAACCCTGCTGACGCCAAGCCGGGCACCATCCGCGGGGACTTCTGCACCCATGTGGGCAGCAACACCCTCCGTGGCAGTGATTCAGTGCAGCGCGCTGGGCAGGTGATCAGCCTGTGGTTCAAGCCAGAAGAGCTGATTGGCTACAAGTCCTGTGCTCACAACTGGATTTAAAAAAAAAAAAACAAAACCCTTTTATTTATTTTTTGTTTTAGGAGACAAAAAGTCTCACTACATAGCCCAGGCTGGCCTCAAACTCTCAGTGATCCTTTTGCCTCAGCCTGCTGAGTACGGGGGTCATAGATGTGCTCCACTATGCCAGGCTTCTAAGGAAACTTCGTTTTTGAGACAGGGTCTTGCTTTGTAGTTCAGGCTGGCCCCGAGTTCACTATGTAGCCCAGGCAAGCCTGGAACTCAGCAATCCTCCTGCCTCTGCCTCCCGAGGGCTGGGATGACAGCCCTGAGCCACCACACCTGGCACTGTGGTATGTGGTGCTGATTGCCAGTGTTGTATGTGGTTACCAGGGATGGAACCAGGGACCTTGCACTTGCTAGGCAGGTGCTATAACCACTGAGCTAAATTTCTGGCCCTGCAAACACATCTTATCCACAGAGAAATCGCATTTCCACAAGTGCTGAGGGACACGGTCTTCACCACAGTGGGGCTCATCTGGAGAGCTGTGAATATTTTATTTTAGCCTTCATGCAGCCTGTGTAAGTGGCACCCTTCTGTCACAGCTGCTCTGACACTGGCAGAATGGCGAATTCCATTTCCTCTCTGGCCAGGCTGTGCCTGTCCCCGGCAGCCATGGTGTCCCTGTTCTCAGGCCCCCTGCGTGCTGTTGTTTTTCCTGTGCTTGGCCAGTGACCCCTGAAATGCCACTCAGACAAACTGGAAGAGGGTCCTCTGAGGGCGTTGGTGAAGGCAAAGACCAGGGTGTGGCTGATGCATTCTCTCCATCCCTTCCCCTCTTCTCCTTTTTCTACTTTCCTTTCTTCCTTTTCCTCTTCTACCTGTATCTCTTTATCCTCTATCTCTCTTCCTCTCTCTATTTCTGATTAGCTCTGTCAAGGCCTATATTTCCTGCTCAGCCTCCCCGGCAGAGACCCCCAGTTTCCCCTCCACGCGACCCTGTGGGTATATTTCTCCCCTCATCTGCCCCAGCAGCTGGGAAACCTGGTGAACTGACTGGCACAGTCGTGATCATGAGCGTCCCCTGTAGTGAGGTGGAGAAGACCCAGGAGGCTGGAGTGTCCTGGCAGCTCCTCCTGCTGTTGGCACTGGCTGCTCAGGGACCTCGGTGCTGCCCGTGCAGGTGGCTTCACTTTCATAGCATGAGGAGGAGCAGGGGATGCACAGAACAGTCCCCAGAGCAAGGCTCTGACGCCCCCAGCCTCGGAGTCCCCGACTCGCCTTTGTGTCTGTGGTTACTGCGGGAGCTTCTCCATCTGCAGCTGCGCTCTCAGGCTGCTGGAGCAGTGGGAGAAGGAGCCGGAGTGCCCTACGGTGTCCCAGGTGCGGAGCTGGGGCTGGGCAGGGGTCGGGGAAGTCCGCGGGCCATCATCTCTGTCGGGAGCTGGTGAGGGCACATGGGACGGACCTAGGCTCAGACTGCGATGCAGAGTGTGCCGGGCATCACAGAGGGGCCTCTCTGTACAGTCAGGATGGATGAGCTGGGCGTGGGGTGCATACCTGTGACCCCAGCATTCTGAGAGGCTGAGGCAGGAGGATCCAATTTAGAGACCTGGCGAGACCTTGTCTTAAAGTGAAAAATGAAAAGAGGGCTGCTCAGTATGTGGGCTCAATCCTCTAGTCCAGGGAAAACCCCACAGAAGATGGGTGAGAATTAAGGGAAGGTGAGAGACATCTTCAGTGGAGGCTGCGGTGACCTCAGGACTCAGCTCCAGCGACTTCCTCCTCAGATCCTAGGGCCACAGCCTGGTGGTTGTCACCATAGGGCTTCAGCCTGGACAGCCACGCTGGCTCCACCCAGAATTAAAACATTTCCATGCTGCCTGGCAACCAGTCACAGGCCACGACCCCTCTCCTGAGAGCCTCTGCCACCTTGGCCACGTGCCCCACCCTGGGGACCCCCAGGCCTCCTACAAGCAGCACTCTAGGATTTTCTGTCATGCCTGAAGCCTGCCAGCTCTCGTCACTGGAGCCTAAAGACTGTGGGAGTTCTCAGTTGTCATCCGGGTCAGAAGAGCTAACTCCAGGCATTGGAATTTAGATACATCCTAAAGTCCTCACCATGGCAACAGGGCTTCCATCCTTCTCGCACCTCTGCCCCCTTGGATACTCGCTATAGCTCTTCTGACCCTTTTGCTCTTCTCAAATCAGCTCATGTTGCCCCAGGGCCTTTGCACCAGCCTACCCTCCTCTTCTAAAATGACTCGCTCGACCGAATCTTTCTAACTGCCCGGAGGCTTCCCTACCTCACATGTTGGAGCAGCTCATCCCTCTAGCATAGATACTCTCTTTCATTATTGCTCAGTTTTCTTTATAAATGAAATAGTCTTATTTTGGAATTATTTATCATTATTACTGTTATTTTTTTGGTGGTGCCAGGGACTGAGCCCAGGGTCTCACACATGCTAAATACTGGCAACACCACGCTGTGACCCCTGTCTTGGGCTGTTTACTCTTTTTTTTTTTTGCTTTGGTATTTATTTTTTTTTTATTATTCAGTAACTTTATTGGTACATTATATACACATCTCACAATCACATACAACATTGGAGAATTTGTACCAATATGTGACACAGGTTAATTCTCATTTTTACCCACTTCTCTGCCCACCCACACCCACCCCTATATACATACTCTTTTATTTTTTTTCCAAATCATATTTTTTTTTTTGAGGCAGGGTCTCGCTTTGTAGTTCAGGCTGGCACTGAGCTCACTATGTATCCCAGGCAAGCCTGGAACTCAGCAATCCTCCTGTCTCTGCCTCCCGAGTGCTGGGATGACAGGCGTGAGCCACCACACCCGGCACTGTGGGATGTGGTATTGATTGTTGGTGGGTGTGAGTCTCCACGCCCAGCATTGTATGTGGTTTCTGGGGATCGAACTCAGCACCTTTGTGCTTGCGAGGCAGGCGCTGGAACCACTGAGCTAATCCTCCGGCCCATCCAAATCATATTTACTCCTTCCTCTCATTGTGTTCCCACACCAAATTCTTTTTGGATAGGTCCCATTCTACAAAAACTAACATACATTCTAGAGCTCCTTTACCTCTAGAGGTACTTATATCAAAGAAAAGTCCCAGTATTTGCATATCTGTGTTCTATTTATTTCACTTATTAGTGTGTCCTCCAGGTGTCTCCATTTGCACATAAATGAATGAATCTTGTCATTCTTTATGGCAGAGTAGTACTCCATTTAAAAAAGAATCCACATCTTCTTTATCCAGTCTCCAGTTGATGGGCATTTGGGTTGTTTCCAAGATTGGGCTATCACGAACTGAACTGCTATGAGCAATGTTGTACATCTATCTTTCCAATGTGATTTTTAAAATTCCTTTGGGTATATACCTAGCAGGGGGATAGCAGGGTCGAATGGGACCTCTAGTCCTAGTTTTCTGAGGAATCTCCACACAGATCTCCACAATGGTTGCACAAGTCTACAATCCCACCAGCAGTGGAGAAGGGTCCCTTTCTCCCCACGTCGGGCTGTTTACTCTTTGTCTCCCTCTAGAATCCAAGTTCCGGCTGGTTCTCCTTGTGTACCCACTGCCTAGAACAGGGCACGTGTCCTGCAGCTCCTCTCCTGGGATGAACCTGGATGTGGTGGTAGGTGGAGAAAGAAGCCTTTTCTCCAAGGGACTGCTGTGTCCTGGGGTGGTCTTCCATCATCGTGAGACCTGCCTGTCCTGGCTGTGGCACGTACCACTGTCCCCTCCTCCACTAACACATGCTCACTGGATGGGGTGGGGGCTGGGATTTGAGGGGCAAAAGCATCCGAAGGCAAAAGTGAAATTAACCGTGCACCGGGCACCCTGAGTGGACTGTCTGTCCACTGATTTCACCGCATCGGGCAGATGCCTTTTTGTCATGTATCCACTGAGCATGATTTGCCCAGCACCGTCGTGGTGCTGGCTGGAGGAAGCAGACATGGATAAGGCACAGTTCCTTCTAGAAGTTGGGACCTCAAGGCCAGAAGCCATGTGGGCGAGTTGTGCCATACAGGGTTGCCAAGGCTGTAAGATAAGCCAGGCCAGGGTGCCCCTGGATCCCAGGACTGCTGGGTCCTGAGGACTCTGGGCTTTGGGCCAGTGACTGTGTTAGGCCTCAGGGAGGGAAAGGCCCCACGTGCTGAAGTGAGTGGCCAGCTTGTACCCCAAGGGATGAGGTTCCAGGCCCTGCTGTGCTCAGGCGAGGTGTCGGGAGTGCTTCCTGTGTGCTGGGCAGGGTCAGTGTCCTCTCCTCAAGCCACCGCAGAGGGCCGTGCTCCTGGGTCCCCGTGCAGGCGGAGGGAATCTGGTCCTCAGCAGGGTCAGGCGGGGCATCACGGGCAGCCCCCAGGGGGCGAGGAGGGGCAGCAGGGCAGGGTGATTTGTCAGGCGTGGCGGGACAGGTGGCCTTGCCTCGTCCAGCTGCAGAGAAGGGCGTGAGGGGCAGAGACAGTTTGGGCTGAGCAGCTCACGACAGGTGCAGGTGCCGATCCAGGGCGCAGAGGTGCCCGGAAGGTGCAGTGGGTCTGGGTGGAGAGGCTGAGGGGCCAGGAGCTGCAGCCAGCAGGGGGCGCAGAGCTGCTGTCTTCCCTCCGTCTGCCCCCAGTGCCGGCAGCCCTGGAGACAGGCAGTGGGAGTGGAGGGAGCGCTCAGCGGCCCTGCGCTGCCTCCTCTCTGTCCCACCTTTCCCCCAGCTTGGTGCTCGGACCTTCCAGCCAAGGCTGAGCTTCCTCTTCCGTGAGACCCCAATGTATTTATGTGTCCTGTTCATGGTTAAGGAAGATGAAGAACATGAAACTCCCGGCTCTGAGTTCCCTTCTCCCTTCTTGTCTCCCCCCCTCCCCCGGAAGTGGAGATTGAGCCCAGGGCCTCGGCGCTGAGCTGCCTCCTCAGCCTTTTTTTTTTTTTTTTTTTTGAGACAGGGTCTCGCTTTACAGTTCAGGCTGGCCCAGAGCTCACTATGTAATCCAGGCAAGCCTCGAACTCAGCAATCTTCCTGTCTCTGCCTCCCAAGTGCTGGGATTACAGGTGTGAGCCACCACGTCTGGTACTGTGGTATGTGGTATTGATTGCTGGTGGGCATGAGTCACCAGGCCCAGCACTGTATGTGGTTACTGGAGATTGAACTCAGGACCTTGCGCTTGCAAGGCAGGTGCTGGAACCACTGAGCTAAATCTCCAGCCCCTCCCCAGCCCATTTACAAATTTTGGGGACAGGTCTTAAACTGCTAAGTCCCGAGGCTGTCCTTGAGCTCGTGATCCTCCTGCCTCAGCTCCCGGAGCGCTGGTGTGACAGCTGAGTCACCAGCCCACCCAGCACCCTTTTTTCCCGCTATTTCACAAGTTTGGAATTCACCCAAAATTACTCTCCAAAGGAGAAGCGCCTCAGAGCTCACGGGTCTTGCAGAAAAGACCACCTCCGCATGGGCCAGGGAGGTCTGGTCTCCGGGTGGAAGCGCGAGGAGGAGGAAGGGAAGGGGGAGGGGAGGAAAAGGGTGGGAAGGAGGGAGGAGGGGAAGGAGGGAGGAGGCGGCAGCAGCCAGTTCTGGGAGACGCTGTCCAGCTTCGCAGCCGAGGACTAGGCACCTGTCTCACGTCGCCGATGGATGGAGAAGCCAGGAAAGTTAGAGCGCGCTCCGGGAGGCAGAGAGGCAGGAATACCGTCTGGCTTGAGGCTCGGTCGGTGTGAAGTCCCGGCCCCTTTCTATCCGCTCCAGACTCTTTCACAGCCAGGAAACCAGGGCTTCCTGTCCCTCCCCACCTCTCCGCTTCCTAAACGTGGCCCGGGGCCATAGGCTAGAGCCGGCCACGCACCTTTTCACCTTCCCGGGACCGAAGGCGAGGTTCTGGCGCCCGGGCTTCCCCCGGACCTGTGGCTTGAGCCCTGCACTGTGGCGGGCGCTGCGCTGAGCCGGGACGCCAGGCACAGGTGGGGTGGGCATGCGGGGGCAGCAGGGCGGGAGGAGGGGCGGCGCGCAGCGGGAGCAGTCGCGGACTCTGCAGCCTGGCAGGCTCGCTCGACCCGCTCCGGCTACGAACGAGACACAGCTGCAGCCGCCGCCCGGGACCAGCTTCCAGCCGAGACTGGAGGGGGACGCAGTGGCCACCGCTTCGGGCTCCACGCGGCACACGGTGAGCGCCCCTCCGAACTCGGGTCTCTTGCTGGAGGGTCCAGGTGCACCCTGAGGGTGCCTGATGGGGCCGCCCCGGGGGCGCGGGGCTGAAGTCAGTACCGTGCGAATCATCTCTCTGCCTCTGAGTCGGACATGCTGCCGCCTGGGCGCAACTACAGCGCGCCCCCAGGGTGGCTCAGGCCGGCTCAGGAGGGAGCCGCGGGGGGCTCGGCGGGGGCGGGGCCGATGGGGCCCGCGCAGGTGGTCACCGCCGGCCTCCTGACGCTGCTCATCGTGTGGACCCTGCTCGGCAACGTGCTGGTGTGTGCGGCTATCGTGCGCAGCCGCCACCTGCGTTCCAAGATGACCAACGTCTTCATCGTGTCCCTGGCCTTGTCCGACCTCTTCGTGGCGCTGCTCGTCATGCCCTGGAAGGCAGTGGCTGAAGTGGCTGGCTACTGGCCCTTTGGGGCATTCTGCGACATCTGGGTGGCCTTCGACATCATGTGTTCCACGGCCTCCATCCTGAACCTGTGCGTCATCAGCGTGGACCGCTACTGGGCCATCTCCAGACCCTTCCGCTATGAGCGCGAGATGACCCAGCATGTGGCCTTGGTCATGGTGGGCCTGGCCTGGACCCTGTCCCTCCTCATCTCCTTCATCCCTGTCCAGCTGCACTGGCACCGGGAAGCAGCAGGCTCTGAGGGTGCCGTGGACCTCCCCTCCGACTTGGCTAACGGGACGGCGCGGGAGGACCCCGGGGGGCTCGGGGCGAGGGCAGCGGACTGTGACTCCAGCCTGAACCGCGCCTATGCCATTTCCTCCTCGCTCATAAGCTTCTATATCCCCGTGGCCATCATGGTCGTGATCTACACGCGCATCTACCGCATCGCGCAGGCGCAGATCCGCCGGATCTCCTCGCTGGAGAGGGCCGCAGAGCACGCGCAGAGCTGCCGGAGCCGCGCGGGCTGCGAGCCGGACGCCAGCCTGCGCCTGTCCCTCAGGAAGGAGACCAAGGTGCTGCAGACACTGTCGGTGATCGTGGGGGTCTTCGTGTGCTGCTGGCTGCCCTTCTTTATCCTGAACTGCATGGTTCCATTCTGCCACGGGGACCCCGTGGACCCGAGGGTGGGCTTCCCCTGCGTCAGCGAGACCACTTTCGACGTCTTCGTCTGGTTCGGCTGGACCAACTCCTCGCTCAACCCCGTCATCTATGCCTTCAACGCCGACTTCCGGAAGGTGTTCGCCCAGCTACTGGGCTGTAGCCGCCTCTGCCTGCGCACCCCCGTGGAGACCGTGAACATCAGCAACGAGCTCTTGTCCTACAACCAGGACACCGTCTTCCACAAGGAGATCACGGCCGCCTACGTCCACATGATTCCCAACGCTGTGGCCCCCGGGGGCGGGGCGCTGGGGGAAGAGGAGGAGGAGGAAGAGGAGGAGGAGGGGCCGTTCCATCGAATGTCCCAGATCTGTCAGAAGTCCCCAGATGGCGACCCGGTGGCTGGCTCTGTCTGGGAGCTGGACTGTGAGGGGGAGATTTCCTCAGGCAAAATAACGCCGCTTACTCCCAATGGAGTTCGTTAAGCTGCGTAAGAAAAGCCCTTGTGGATTTGCATAAGCATGTAGACTTGTACAACCACACATACATGCACGCACACACGACACACACACAGACACACGTGCTTCCAGTGCTGCTCAGCCCCTCAGTATTTCTGCTGCTCTGTGAAATCACTCACTCGATCGATTCCCAGGGGAGAGAACCCGCAGAGGCAGTTAGAATCGACCCGCTTATACATAGCCCACCCAGGCCAACAGGGCCAGTTGGAGGGGAGAATGCGGTGCTTGGCCCTTAAAAAACCACACCGTCCCCTCCCCTTTTAAACAGCCTGCTCCTTCAGCGACTTGTTCGTGTTTGTGCTGGGTTTTTTTTTGCTTTTTTTTGAGACAGGGTCTCGCGTTGTAGTTCAGGCTGGCTCTGAGCTCACTATAGTGTCCAGGCAAGCCACCGCGCACTCAGCAATCCTTCTGTCTCTGCCTCCCGAGTGCTGGGATGACAGGCGTGAGCCACCACGTCCGGCATTGTGGTATGCGGTGTTGATTGTTGGTGGGCGTGTCTCCACGCCCACCATTATATGTGGTTACCGGGTATCGAACTTAGGACCTTGCGCTTGTGAGGCAGGCGCCGGAACCACTGAGCTAACCCTCCGGCCCCTGTGCTGGTTTTTAAGCAGCAGGTTCCGTGCGAGAGTGTGAAGGAGAAGGTGGCGCCATCCTGGCTCCCTGGCCCTGTTCTGCGCAGTTCCTGCTCCTCCTGGCTGAGGGGCTCTTCCGCCTGGCTCTGGCGGCAGGTAAACGCAGGTTGTGCAGATGTGGGTGATTATCTTTGCTTTGCCAGGTGGGTTTTCAGGATTACTCCCAGAGAGAACGCATGCATGCTCAAAAGCAGGGACGTGTTCCTTTCTTTTCTTTTCAGGCAGTTTGGCTGTAAAGGGACACACAGGGGCTTGAAAAGCTGTGATTTCTCGGGCTTCCCTTTGTTAGCTAAACACATCTCCAGGGTGTACAGAAAGCTAGTTTCGCGGTCAGGGCCAGTGATACCGGGTGCTCGAGCCTGGAATTCTTTTTTCCTCTCTCTTGGAAACTTCTTCTTCCTTTTTTTTTCTTTTTTAGACAGGGTCTCGCTTTGTAGTTCAGGCTGACGCTGGGCTCACTATGTAGCCTAGGCAAACCTCGAACTCAGCAATCCTCCTGTCTCTGCCTCCTGAGTGCTGGGATGACAGGCGTGAACCACCATGCCCGGCACTGTGATATGCGGTATTGATTGTTGGTGGGTGTGAGTCTCCACGCCCAGCATTGTATTTGGTTACCAGGGATTGAACTCAGGACCTTGCGCTTGTGAGGCAGGCACCGGAACCGCTGAGCTAACCCTCCAGCCCGGAAACTTCTTTTTTAAGGTAACATAAGATAATCCCCCCCATCTGTAGGCGGCTGATGTCTGCTCGCTGGAAGGGTCATCTCTTGTAACACAGCCCTCTTCTCTGGCTCACACCGGAGTGCTGTGACTCAGCCTGGCTTTGGTGAATGTGTTTTCTGAAGAGCTTTGACATAAGTGGGTCAATATGCTTTTCAAATGAAATCCTGTTTTCAAATAGGGGTTTGAAATGGCACACAATACCAGATAGGGAAGAGTATTTTGCCAGAAACCTAGAAGCCAAAGTGTTGTTTGAATGGACTAACCACCAGAATATCTATCAGTGCAATTGCTCAGCAAAGGACCCCTCGAACTCGTCTTTCTATTTTCCCTTGAGTGGCGAGGCTGGTAGAGGGCACTTTGTCCCAGACGATTTCAGTTAAGAACATATTACCATGAAAATTAAGTGCAAAACCTCTTAATGAAAGCAAATGAAATGTGAGTCTGCAACTTCTTGTATGTCTTTGCTCTCTGAAAATGTCGCATCAAGGACAATTCAATCAATTTTCATCTCTTTAGGGATAGTTTTATTGTCAGTCTCCTGTACAACTCTGTCTTGTTCACTGTAAATGTGTAGTGCTTGGCACATAATGCTTAATAAATATTTCTTGGATGACTATTTCTGGAACAGTGAGATTGAAAACAAATCCTTTTGGCACATGAGTTTTCACATGTGATTTTGTCAAAGTCGTTCTGCGTCACAGAATATTAGCTCTGTACTGAGCCCGGGTGAAACATGGAGCATCACTTTTTTTTTTTGTTTGTTTGAGACAGGGTCTCGCCTTGTAGTTCAGGCTGGTCCTGAGCTCACTATGTAGTCCAGGCAAGCCTTGAACTCAGCAATCCTCCTGCCTCTGCCTCCCAAGTGCTGGGATTACAGGCATTGTATGTGGTACTGAGTGCTGGTAGGCATGACTCACCACGCCCAGTATTGTGTATGTTGTTACTGGGGATGGAACCAGGGAACTTGTGCTTGCTAGGCGGGCACTGGAACCACTGAGCTAAAACTCTGGCCTGGGCCTCACTTTCTACTCTCCACTAAGACCATCAAGACCTAAGACTCTCAGTGAATTTAGAGGATCAGCAGGGACAGAACAAAGGGGACACCTAGCATTTGCTGAGCATATATCTCATTCAGTGCTTTATACGTACCTTCTTGCACAGTCACAGTGATATGCTTGTCACGCAGGCCTCAGCATCCCCCTTTGGAAGACGAGGAGGGGAGGCTCAGAGACGTTAGACAAACTGGGCAAAGCCATGCTTCCTGTGAGCAGATGGTGGGACTTGAAGAGCCTCTCTCCTGGAAGATCTCTCTTTTGGCCCTTACTGAACTCCTTGGAGAGACACAAGCAGATGAGCACTCTTTCAAATGTGTTGTGTCATGGACCTTTTCCAGGCTAAACATCCTGAGGCTCTGATGCCATATCCTGGCATTTCCCCTGTGCTCTTCCAATGGCCCTTTAACAATAGGTTATTGGACCTCAGTTATCTGTATCTCGTGAGGTCTGCTCAAAATAGAGGGGTCTCACCTCTCCATGCCCTTGACAATTTCCAGAACTGGAAAAGCATGGCCACCTGGCTTGTGAAGGAGAGCAGGTGTGTTCTAATTCACATGTCAACTTGGCTTCTTTGTTAGTGGCTGCCTGAGGTCTTATGATGAGAAAGCTTCAAGGTTGCATTTTACCCAATGGCAATGAGTGGCTGATTGGTGAATATGACATGATGATGATGATGTGTGTGTGTGTGTGTGCACGCGCACCCTGTGTGTGATGTGTTCTAAACAATTGCTGTTCTAGGTTGACCAGTTGTTGCTAACAGTTTGGAACCACCTGAGGATTAAAATATTGATGTGTCGGGCTCATTCCAATTCAGTTGAATCATAACTTCTGAGAGATGGGGCTAAGCTTTGATATTTAAAAATTCTGTTTCAGTGTAAAGCTGTACCTGAGAAACACTGTTGGTCTTCTCTTGTCATTAGGCATGTTTCAAAATTATGAGCTTCAATCCGTCTGCTACCTGCAGCTGTGCTTTGGCTACAACAGTTAAATGGGCTCTTAATAGCAATAAGTATGTCTAGTAACTCTCTAGGCCTTTTGTTAGCTGAGATTATTCTTACACATCCTGCCACATAGAAGAATTTGAATAGCCTAGTGGTTGTTGATGATTTAAAATGAATTCAAACTTCACTGTAGATGGAGACTAGAAAGCTTTCCTTGATGGAGAACCCTGGGAGTCCTTTTACTCCAGAGGAAATAATTCAGTGTGGCAAACTGCAATAGCTTGTCTCTAATTCTCAGATTTCTTATTGGAAAAATAGGAATACAAGAAGGGGAATTAAAAATGACTAAGATGCAATATGCTTATGAATTAATTCCCCAAGGTGATTGTAATCATTATGGATTGGAAATACTTACTAATAAAAAGAATCTAAAAAGAAAAGGCAAAATGGGAATGCCAGAAAAAAATGAGGGGTACATAGTAAGTGGCTAGTAAATATTTATTGAGTGAATGGATTGGTAAAACACAAAGTCAGAATACTTGCTAAAAATGGGTTCTTGGGAATCATCTTCAAGGAGATTATGAGCACAAACAGAGTCCATTCTTGATTGTGTCTTCCATACCAAAGACAGTGTTGGTGTTCAGGTTTTCCTCTGTAGCATCCCCTGTTTACACGGAGTGCTGTTTACCTGTCTATAGATGAGACCCATGTGTGGGGATTTGAGGACTCCGATTTCTTAATTGAAAAAACTGTGGAGAATGATAATGGACAAGAAACAAATGGTGGCTGGCAGGAGATGAAGCAGTGCTTCAAAGACCTGTTTTCTGTTTGTCTTTTGTATTTCATGAAAGGCAGCAGCATTTCTGTGCAAAGTAGCAGGAAGTCCGCTTCAAAAGACGAGCTAAGTGAAGAGGAGGAGTTTGAAAATGGATTGAAAACATACCAGTGGCACCTGGCTTTGTCACTTTGAGCTCCTCCGTGGAGTGAGAAGCTGTTAAAGTAGGGAATTTAGATAACTTTCTGTTCTTTTCACATAAATCTGCTGAAATGACTTGGACATTTGAAGCAATGAAGAGTGAGCATGAGACTGGGAAGCAAAGGATTTTAGTTCAAGTGCAATTAATGTAGTTCTGAGTTGATGATTGACCTTTTTTTTTTTTCAGACAGGGTCTCGCTTTGTAGTTCAGGCTGGCCCTGAGCTCACTATGTAGCCCAGGCAAGCCTCGAACTCAGCAATCCTCCTGTCTCTGCCTTCCGAGTGCTGGGATGACAGGCATGAGCCACCATGCCCGGCACTGTGGTATGTGGTGCTGATTGCTGGTTGATTGTTGGTGGGTGTGAGTCACCACACCCAGCATTGTATGTGGTTACCGGGATCAAACTCAGGACCTTGCTCTTGTGAGGCAGGCGCCAGAACCACTGAGCTAAATCTCCGGCCCATGATTGACCATGTTTGTGTTTGGTCTATCCATCTTTAGTGATACATCACAGGGTCATCATTAATGAAAACACTCATTTAGTAGCCTTTGCTAACCTCAGCCATGCCAGATCCTATTAGGGTGAGGACAAAGTGATGTCACTGGGCCTTCATAGAAGCCTCCTGAATAGTTCTAGTCATGCCCTTGGCACTACTAAGGATGGTGAGGCCCAGAGATCAAGCTCTTTGCTCAAGGTCACACTCTTAAGATGTGACAATGTGAAGATTCAGGGTTAAGCCTGTCTGGACTGACACTGTCCCACATAGTGAGAATCTGAGCTCAATAGACAGTAAAACAGAACAAAGCCCCACACTCCGAAGATACATTGATTACCCTCTCTGCTTCTTGTGTTGGGGCCCAGAATCTAAGATCAGTTAGCATCAGCCTTTGCTCACGTGGATGCAATGTTGTGATCTGTGGAGCCCTCAGAGGCTGGGATTGGGTGAGCCTGGTGGTGGTGTTAGGGTATCTGATGCTTTGGATTCAGATCTGAATGCCATGTAGGAGCCTAGGGGCTAATGAGGTGGGGCCAGAACAGGCCTGGGTTTGGATTGGGGCCACATCCCTGAAGATGACAGTGGCACTGTCTATTTGCTAAGGGGTCCCCATGGATCAACCCATTCGGTCTTCCCAGTGACGCTGCAATGCAACTACCATATCCCTGCTTCTCAAGCACAGGAAAGAGGAAGCCAAACCCTTCAAGGGGACACTTCTTGGAGTCAACCCAGGGTTCCCTTATTTTATAAGTCATGATCAGTCTCACTCCCCAAGTCCCTATCATCTCCTCTGGTTTGAGTCACTCAGCCCTGTAAGAGCTCTCTAGTGGCTTTATTTTGTTTCATATATCAGAAACTCTTACCACAGATCTGGAAAGCATTTTTATGGTGGTGAGATGGAAGGACCCTTAGGGAACTACTTTGCATAAGAAAGATAAAACCTTTAATTTTCCCATCAGAAAGACAAATTAGGAAACATAGCAGTGGATAATTTATAATTATCCCAGGGTGATGTGATTTTAGGTGTGCATCAGCATGTCTGGCTTGTGCTAGATGTTTTATAAACATTAAGTCATTCAATGTACCCAATGAATCTAGTAGTTAGGTACAAATAATTTTTCCACTCTGCAGGGGACAAAAATGGAAGAATGAGATATTCAGTGACTTGCCCAAGGTCACAGGTATATGGGCAGATCTGACCCAGGCAGCAGACTCCAGAACACTCTCTTGCCACTGAACACCCTGTCCTGTGGCCTCATGGCTCACACTCCCTTAGGTCTGAATTCTGGAGACCAGGGAGGGGTCTGCAATTGTCCTTCCAGAAACATAAACCTCTGTTTCTTCTTGAGAAGCCCTAGTGAGCGTCAACAACTGTTTGGGGTTACTCAGAGCATTTTTCTGACTTTCCCATTATCAAAAGTTCTCCTGCCAGGTGTGGTGGCTCATGCCTGTAATCCCAGCACTTGGAAGGCAGAGGCAAGGGGATTGCTGAGTTTGAGGTTTGCCTGGGCTACATAGTGAGCTCAGGGCCAGCCTGAACAAAGTGAGACTCTGTCTCAAAAAAAAAAAAAAGTTCTCCAGACCCTGCCAGCTCTCAGAGCTATACTTTTCTTCAATAAGCATGGTCTCTAGTTCCAGTGATCAGAGGAGGCCTCACTCATTCAGATGCAGGAGGCTAAGAGCAGCTTCGGTGGGGTTGACCAGATACCTCAGTGAAAAGTGTCACTTCTGGAGTAAGAGTTGTTACCTCTGGATTGGACCCTCCATCTCATCTATTCCCATGGTTCAACAATCTTTTTTTTTTTTTTTTTCGGTAGTACCAGGGATTGAATTTGGGCCCCTGTGCTTCCAAGGTAGGCATGGTACCACTTCAGCTACATCTCCAGCCCCTGGTTCAACAATCGTCTGACAAGGAATCATCAATGAGTTCATCCAGTGCATAAGAGGCAGATCCATTTAGAGAAGATGATGCTTGAACTTAAATTCTTTCTAGTGTTACTGTAGGTGATGGGGTTCCAGGTGGATTTCTAGTTTCTTGTGTGCAATGAATAAAGACCTGGAAGTGGCGTGTGATATTAAGGATAAAAGCAGTGAAGTGTAACCAGGCGATGGTACACACAGAGTGGGTGTGCTTAGGCTGGCAGGAAGGGAAACAGCACAAGCACTGAACATGCTAGGTTTAAGGATTTAAATTCTTATGCCAAGTCTATGGGACCTTCCTTTGGGTCTTCCAAGCACAGCTGACAACGTGAGGAACAAAGTGCTGAGTGGTGTCAGCCGAGTCATTTGCACACATCCTTTTCCACAATGCACTCTGCCATAACTGGGTGTGTGAGACACAGTCCATGTGCGTGAACCTTCAGTGAGCTCCAGGTGAAGTACAGTTACTGTGCTTGATGCAGGAGACTGGCACTGACATGTTTCATCTTTACCTTGGTTGTGGGTCTTAGGACAAAGGTTGGAGGTTGGCCCTGGGTCATTGTCCAGGTTCAGGGGAGTAGAGGGGCTCAGGGGAGTGGGTCCACCAGCCTCAGTTATGTTGCAAGTGATCAGTGGCAGTACTTTCTTCTACCTGTTTCATCCCAGTCATTTGTGCCCAGATCTTGAGTGCTGGGGTGGTAGACTGAGCCCTGGGGTTGCAGAGTAAGCAGGTTGCAAACTGTGTACAGTGTGGGGGAGGGGTGGGGTAGATTGAGTGAGTCCAAAAAGGGTAGTACGAAGTTGGTGCCATGAGAAGTAAGGGACATGTGAGAAATAGAGCAGAACCCAAGGGTACTAAAGCTCCTTCTATTTGGGACATCAGGAATTTTAAATTTATCTATCTATCTATCTATCTATCTATCTATCTATCTATCTATCTATCTATCTATTTATTGTGATACCAGGGGATCGAATTCTGGCCCTCGTGCTTCCAAGGTAGGCACGGTACCACTTGAGCTAAAGCCCCAGCCCATTGGGAAATGTTTTGAAGTGCCATGTGAACTAGCTCTGAAAGGGATGAAGCATGAGGAGAGGTGAACAGGGGCAGGAAAACAACACAGGAAGATGGGGCAGCATGAGCAGGTGAGCAGAGGTGATGCTCACCCTAGCGTTGGAAAGGAGAGATGCTTTGAGCCCAGAAATGTGCTCACTGTAAGGTTTCAGTGTAGAAGACTCTTTCCCTTGAGACTATTTTCTAAAGCAAAATGCAGGGAGCTAATTAAAAGCATCACTGTGGTTTAGGTCTAGATGTCCCCCAAGAGCCTGATGCATGCGAAGGTAGGGATTTTGGAGAGTGCTGGAATTAGGAAGGACCTACAGCTGCCCTGCCGAGGAGAGAGGCCATCACTGGGGTGTGGCCAGGATGGGCTTTTCTTCCTGCCCAGCTCCTCCCTGTGCTTGCTGCTTCCTGTCCTTGCTAGGGTTGGGTTATGAATTTGAAGGCGCTAAAGGCAAAAGAGTTCACTATTCTTATCTTTAAAGACAAAGATTCACGAAGTAAAAATGGACTTAAAGATTAGCCGAGTAGTCCTATGTCAACATGTCAGTTGGCTTCTTGCTGAGACACACCTGACATACACAGATAGAGGAAGGGAGATTTACTTTAGTTTACAGTTTTAGGGGGTTCACTCCAGGGTCAACCGGCACCAAGGCAGAAACATCATGGCGGAAGGACATGATAGAGGAGAGCTGCTCAACTCAGAGCTCCCAGGAAGCAGAGTGGGGACCACATAGAACCCTGAAGTCACCACCCCACCATCCAGACACCCAGATGTGTTCTTTACTGACCTGAGCCCTCGTTTTCCTTTCTGGAAAGTACAGAAATGGAAATCTATTCTGAGATGATTAAAGTATGTAAGTATGAGAAAGAAATGGCAGGGCACTGGGGCCAGCAACTCCGCTTCTCTGGGATGGTTCCTGGAGTTTGGAAAATGATAGCTCAGAGAGGAACTGAAGTGAGAGGAGGGTACACAAACCAAAAGGGAACTGACAGAGGAGAAGAAAACATCAACAGGACCCTTTGCCCCTCTCACATTTCCTCTTTCTCATACCTCAGAGCAAAGGACTGAGAGTGGGAAAAATATGTTTTTTATTTTTTTGGTTCTACTCCTGTCTTCCTCCCTTTGGTATTACACACACCCTTGGGCTTTAGAAGGTTGATTCTATAAAACTACTTGTTGAATGCTGTTTTCTACCAGCCTGGGAGACAAAGCCAATGCACCTGCTGCACATTAACAGTGGATTAAAGCTGACATTGCCATAATGCTCATGCTATAGCTGTGAATTCTCCTTCGCTAAAGGGAGAGCGAGTCGGGCAGTGTGTGACCTCTCTGACAGACCCCTTGGCAACAGGGCGGCCTGTAGATTCAACTGGATTGATACCATCCGAACAATCCTGACTCAGAAGACCAATGAGCACAGGGCTCTTATCTGGCAAACCCACCGTCAAGGCAGGGGAGGGATAGCGAGTGTCCCGCACCCCAGACCCCAGGCTGTGCGAGACTGTGCAAGAAGGTCCGCAGCCAGGCAGGAAGAAATTCGCAAGTGAATCAACCAAGTTGGCTGCAGAGTGAGTGCGGGAGGCCCCGGAGCCTTGCCCCTTTAGACTCACACACGCAGCGCTAGTTGGGATATCTAACCAGTGCTCCCAGCCTATGTTCTGTTGACTTAAGTTTTTGTCTGTTCCTGAGTTATTCAGCAGTGCAGTGTGACTGACTTCTGTGGTTTTGTGTATATATATTCCGCTGAGACCCTTGCTGAGCAGTGCTTCCAGGGGTCCGATTTAATGGGCATTTGCATTCTCTTGGTAGAGCAGAGAGCACAGACAACTAAGGAGGGGCACCTGTGCTGCCGGAAATGCTGTGACTGCACACATGACACAGCGATGCTGTGGTACAGCGAGGCAGTTCTTGTGCAAAACCCAGGGACAAAGACAGATCATCTAAGTAGACAGCACAAGTGGGAAGCACTAGACCTGCACGTGCAAAGCTGAAAAGAACTCATGGGAGGAAACATCCTACTAAAAGGCTCCATGGAACCGCTTTTCTAGTCCCCAAACAAAAGCAATCCCCCCAAAACAGGGAGGAGAAGAAAGAAGGGGACTCAGATAATTAAAGATCTCTCTCTCCCTCCCCATCTATAACCCTACAAGTGGGAAAATGAGGAAACGAGGAATTAGAAGATCTCTGATGCACCCCACTTCACCTAAGGGGTGACAAAAAAATGGGAGAAGAAAACAAATTCCAGAGAACAGAAATCTATGAAATATTCATAGAAAATAGAAGAGTTCAAGCAGTTTCATTGTTAGCAAAAGCAGGAAGCTGCTGCCCACCCTGGTGGGAGCATGCACGGAGATGTGGGCTGGGTACAGATGCTGCCGCCAGGCATCCTCCTCTCCTGCCTCCCGTCTTCTGCTTGTGTCTCCTATTGGCCAAAATGCAAGGAAGGCCTTTTGCAAGGGATTCTGGGAAATACTTTTAGAATCAGTTTCCTGTGATCCAGAGCAGGACAAGAGCAGGGATAGATGGAAATGCCAGGTTCTGCCTCTGTTACTCAGTGGATTCTCTCCACACCCTGGTGGGTTTCCACGATGGGGAAGGCCTGGCTCTAAGAGTTCAGTTCTATGTTTGCCAGGCACTCTTGTCTGTATTTACTATCTGTATATTTGTGTCTTTTTTGTACCATCATAACTTTAATTTTTTTTTTTGAGACAGGGTCTCACTTTGTAGTTAAGGCTGGCCCTCAGCTCACTATGGAGCCCAGGCAAGCCTCGAACTCAGCAATCCTCCTGCCTCTGCCTCCCAAGTGCTGGGATTACAGGCATGAGCCACCACACCCGGCCCCATCATAACTTTATAATCTAAACCATACACAGCTTGTTGAGGTTTGGCTACTGCCCACTGGCACCACAGGCTGGTGGTCAAGCTGTCACCACCTGGCCTTTGGGGGACATTTCAACTGATCTAGGATGCACAGCTGGCCCAAGGTTTGGTGCACAAGGAGGGTGATAAGTTATTTGAAGAGCTGATGCCTTTCATCCCACATGTGCCATTGATATGAGACTTGAGGTGTCTCCCCTCAAGAGCTAGAGTCTATTTCCACTGCCATTGAACTTGGGGTGGTTCATGATGAAGTTTGAGAATCTACTGAAATCTTGTGTGAGCTCTTAACCCTGACCAAGAGAGGTTTTGCCTCACTTGCTTAGTACTCTACTGCCTCGTGAGCACACTGGCTCGAGAGATGAAAACAGTTCATGAAGGAAGAGATTTTATTGATGGACAGACACTCTACCTGTCCTACCTGCCCCTTTGGAAGCTCATGACATGTAAATGAAACCAGTTTGAGACCAACCCCCCTGGGAAAAGTTGACCTGACCACAAATATCTGGTTGAATCTAGGAGATACCACAGGGATCCAATTTGAGGTTGCCTGAGCCACAGTTGTGAGAAGACAATGGTAGTTGCCACTGGGTGTGGTTGAACACACCTGTAATCCCAGCATTTGGGAGGCTGAGGCAGGATTGCCTTGAGTTTGAGGCCATCTTGGGCTACATAGTAAATTCAAGGCCAGACTGAACTACACAGCAGGACAAACATTCAAAATAATGGTGGCTCTTTCCAGTCACTAAGCTCTAGGATACTGTGCTTCACAGAAATGGATAACGGAAATATTGGGAGAGAGCATTGTTTTTTTCCCATGGGTACCATTCTGAGAAGTCGGGGCTAGCAGAACTTGCCATATAAAGAAATTCTGCCTGAAGAATGAAACCAAGCAGAGATAAGCAGAACTGTAAAATAAGAGAGATGAAATTAGATTCAAGAACAATATTATTTGAGATCCTGCATCCAGCCAAGACAGCTATTAAACATAAGCTTCACAAGACTTCCTAGTTAAGCAAATGAAAAACTTCCTTCCATTTTTAGGCTATTATGAGCCAGGACTCTACCATCTGTAACAGAAAGAGTCCTAGATGAGACATATGTATTTTCTGGATATGCTATTACATGCAATTATATTTTTGCCAAGTTTTACTAGTCTGGTGAGTTCTAATATATTTAAATTTAGTTCATCTCTCTCTGAATAGTTTAAAAATTCTTACTGAAAAATTAGTATACTCATTCAGAAGCTCTTTATTTAGTACTTTCTGTACATGGAACTCTGGTAATTGGTGGAGATTTAGCAAATCCCTATTCTCCATTTCAAGGCCTGGTCAGAACCCTGATCTCCCACAAGGTCATATGACACAAGGTGAGCGAAAGAGAGATACAGAAACAAGATGTAAACAAAACAGGGATCTGGGGTGGTCTGAGCTGATATTGGCAGCAAAGACAAAAGGCACCCAAGACCTCCAGTACTTATTGACTATAAGCCTAGGAAGAAATAGGGCAGGGTGTCTGTGAGACACATGGCAATAGTGGTTAGTAGTTATGGCAAGCGAGGCTGTAAAAGGGAGGCAATGTATTCTTGCAGAAGAAATGAAAGGAGACAAGAGCTGGGCTGTAATTAACCAGTAACCTGTCAAATCAGTGGTAGAGGCCATAACTCAGGGAAAGGAATTTAGGTGAAGTCACGGTGACCTCATTCAAGTACCTGCAGCTTCACAGACCAAGATGTAGATCTCTGCCACTGCCACTGGGGGTAGGTATGCTCCCCAAGTCCACCATCAGACATGCCCATTGGAGTCACGCAGGCTTCAGTCAGACTCCTAAAATGATACAGTCAAATTATGGGGAAGCAAGAAACCTGTGGCACTTAGAGCCTACCGGTAAATGGGGCAGGGTGTCAACTACACTCAAGCTATCCAATTAGAATCATGTTAATTTCCAAGGAAAGTAATGAGAATTGTCAGAGCCTTCACACTCTACCCTGCTGTTTTGTTAAAGGTCTCATGTCTTCAAAAGCACCTAGCAGAGCTCCAGCACAAACATAATGATTTTTCTTTTCACACCTGAGATGAAACCATAAGCCCTTTCTGAGGTACCTGCTCCTGTCTCCCAAAATATCTTCCTTAAATATCCGTTTCTGCACCCAGATGTCAAATGCATGCAGCATTCTCAGTTGGCCAGCTGTGGAGTAGCCAAGAAGTGCCTCATTTTTCAGATGCTCTAAATTCAAGAGACCCGTAGCCCTGGAACCACTGGAGCTTTGGACTCTTAACACACTTCTGAAATACCACCTCTGTCCTCACCACTGCGCTTCCTGTGGAGAACCGAAGATCTTCTATTTTTTTCTTTTGCCTTTTTTTACTTTCAAGCCCCAGTTCTTAGCTGAGATAAAGTACAGTTCCCAAAAGCTATGATTTAATGGGAGGGAATTTACTTGACTTAATGTACAAATTTTCCAAGGGAAGTGAATCTGACAAGGATAATTACATCCATGTCTAAGTGTAAGTTACAGCAAGTGTCTGAAATGGCAAGCAGCTGCTATGCCTTTGTCACTCAAGGCCACCTCTGCTCTCTGGGGTTCACAGTGAGTTAACGAATGCTCGGTGGAAGTGGAATGAGCAGGCCGCCACCGACCTGACCTCCTGGAACCTCATCATTATTCAATTAAGAGGCAATATCAGAAATAAGTGTTTTCTGCATGGAGTTATGTCCAGCCACAGACAGACCCGGAGCAAGTTTGTTTCTGTGAAAATTTCATATTTTTCAGTAGAGATTGAAACCATTGATCAGTGTCATCTTCCACATTTATCCACATGGCTGCCATGCTTGGTCATGTCAGTAGTTAGCAGTGCCTTGAACGTGCCATCTTTTTTTTTTTTTTGAGACAGGGTCTTGTTTTGTAGTTCAGGCTGGCTCTGAGCTCACTATGTAGTCCAGGCAAGCCTCAAACTCAGCAATCCTCCTGCCTCTGCCTCCCAAGTGCTGGGATTACAGGCGTGAGCCACCACGCCTGGCACTGTGGTATGTGGTATTGATTGTTGGTGGGCGTGAGTCTCCACGCCCAGCATTGTACGTGGTTACTGGGGATCGAACTCAGGACCTTGTGCTTGTGAGGCAGGCGCCGGAACCACTGAGCTAACCCTCCGGCCCTGAACGTGCCATCTTGTTCATCCTATGTCTCCCACCTTTTGTCTCAAATTTCTCCTCTTCCTCTCTTCAGTGTGGTGAAGTTGTAATCTGCATCTGAGATGCAGGTCACGTGCTACCACTCAGAAGCATCTGTACACGTCACTCCAACCTCCTTCATCCCCTCATTCATATCACAACCTCCTCATGTCTTTATCATGACATTCATTTGCTTAGTGCATATGTAGTGAGCTCTTACCAGGTACCAGGAGTATAGACTCCTGAAATAAATGGGATATTAAAGATCTCAGAGTCTAGCAGAGGAGACATGCAGGAAAATAAATCACAAGAATCCTGAAGCAGTGAGTGATCTGTCAGTAAAGAAGAAAATAGGATTCTGTATAAGCAAAAGGAAAGAGTCCATCTAGGCTCAGAGAGAGCTGCAGAGACAAGGAGCCTTGGCACGGATATGAAGGGTTCACAGAAGTTATCCAAGAGGAAAGGAGGAGAAAGACATCTCTGCAGAGGTTACACTAGGCATATGCTGGCTATCCGTGGTTTGTTATTTCTACTATTTTCTCTACTCAAGAGGAGAAATTTGTTTTGTCTATGTTTGCATCTGCATTACCTAGCAAAGATATATAGTATGTGCTCAGCTACTGTTTGGGAAATGAGTGAATGAGTCATGAATTCAGAGAATATAAATTAGTTCTACTCCATGCTAAAAGAAGGCTACATGTGCAGGATTCAAAGATGCTCAATCTTGGGATTCTGGGGTGCAGAGGAAGAGAAGAGCTCTTCAAGCTGTCTGTGAAGAGAAGCAACCAAAGTGTGTAAATTAATGTCCAGTCTAGGCCAGTATTTGAATCATGTAAAAAAAAGTAAAGTAATATTTACTCCAGAAAAAGATAAAAATTTGGGGATCTGCATTCTAAGCAGTGCTAAAGAACTCACTTGAGAAAAATGTAACTAGAAATAATGGGTCTCTCTTAGTGAGCTATTGCTATTTAACAAACTATACCACAAGTTAGTGGCTTAAAATAATAATGATTTATCATTTTATGGGGTCCTGTGAATCAGTTGCATCTTTCTTCAGATATTTCCTCCTGGAATCACTTGTGCAACTGCATCCAGCTGGGAGTCTGACATTGGCCTGGGACAGTGGGGACAACTGAGCCCCCTCTTTACATGGTCTTTCATCCCCAAGGAGGATAGAGTGAGCACATGCACATTGTGGCACTCATACTCTAAGAGGCAGAGTTCTAGAGCATATTGATTTTACTCTTCTGCTTGTATCTCTTTTTCTGATGTCTCACTGATCAAAAATATTTGCACAGCCCAGTCTAGAAACAACACTGAAGTGGAGGTGTATCTCAAGGCATAATTCACCAAGGCAATTAACATTATCTTCCATCAATTCATGGTCAGGTTGAGAGCATGGAAAGGGCTATTAGATACATATGGGACAGTCATTAGCAAAACAGAGCAGAGCCATCCTTTCAGGGATGGCAAGGTCCTACTGTGGGAATAGGAGGAGTAGCACTAAACATGGCTGGCCTTGGAGTCTGAAGAACAAGATTTGACCATGTAAGCTGAACCCCCATATAGTTACTTCTCATTGTATCTGCAGCATCAGAAGCAATAACACAAAAATGTTTTTAAAGACTCGAAGAGAAATAGCACTGTTAAACAGAAAGCCCAGGTCAGCACCACGGATAGCTCCCACAACCTGTGGGAATCCAAGCTCTAGTCCTTATCTTCTGGAGGCAGCTGGGCATGGAGAATTGACTTGCTGAGTGTCCAGAGAACCGGATTTGCTTCATGCGTTCTCATTTGCCTTGGGCTGTTTCCTGTCATGAGCTGTATCCATTGTGTTTAGGTTTAGACATGAGTAAGCGAAGCCCACAGGTAAAGCAGGCTAAACAAAATAGAAATATTGGCAGTCAGAAGCTTAGGTCAGATTGAGAGGCTCAGGGCTGTGACAGTAGCTCTGGTCTGTGAAGTCCAGATGCCAGGTCCTTACAGCTCGCTGTTCGGCACCTACTATTTTCTCTACTGAGGCTGTGGCCTCAGCTTTGCCTCCAAGGTGGAGCTGATGCTGTTGCTCTATTCTTTCATTTGCTTCTCCAACAAGACCAACTTTTGTGGAGCTTACTCTATGCTAGCAAGAGACTAGAAGTGCAGGATTCAAGGATGAGCAGTCTTGGGATTCTGGGGAGAAGAGGAGAAGAGGTCTTCAAGGCATCTGTGAAGAAAAGCAACCAAGCATGTAAATTAATTAATATCCAGCCTGGGCCAGTGTTTGAATCATGTAAAATGAGTCAAACAATATTTACTCCAAGAAAAGATAAAAGTAATATTTTTCTAAAATCTCTTGCTCACACTAAAGTCTCTTGCATGCTGCTGACTCATTACCCATCTTGGAGACAAAGCTGTGAGCACATTCATCTTGGTTTCTGTTGCTCCTGTCAAAAACCAGCTGCACAGCCAGAAAGAAGCTCGGGGGAGAGGAGCATGGTGGTCACCAGGGCCTGAGGCAGGGAGGGACATGAGACGAGGTTGGCCTGCCAATGTCTCAGTTATCCAAAGTAAGTAAGTGCTGGTGCCCTGGTGTAAGGCACAGGGCCTGTGGTCAACAGTGTTGTGTGGTGTGTTCAATATCCGCGAAGACAGAAGATCCTGAGTGTTCTCACCACACACAAAAAGAAGAGGAAGTGGCCCAGGGCAAGTCAATTTACTTGACTGTGGTGGCCAACATAGTCATATACCTGAAATGGACATAATTTTTGTCAGTTTTTCAATAAGAATTGGAAAAATAAATGAAAAAATTGGGAAATTTGGATGATTTTTTCTTAGGTCTTTCTATAAGTGTAATTATAGTTCAAGATAAAAAGTTAAAACATAGGGCTGGAGATTTAGCTCAGTGGTTCCAGCACCTGCCTCGCAAGCGCAAGGCCTTGATTTCGATCTTGGTAACCACATACAATGCTGGGTGTGGTGACTCACACTCACCAGCCATCAATACCACATAGTACAGTGCCGGGCGTGTTGGCTCACGCCTGTAATCCCAGCACTCGGGAGGCAGAGACAGGAAGATTGCCGAGTTCGAGGCTTGCCTGGGCTACATAGTGAGCTCAGGGCCAGCTTGAACTACAAAGCAAGACCCTGTCTCAAAAAAAAAATAGTTAAAACATAAAAATTAAAAAGAATAGTATACATATTGATTGATTGCAATATTTGAGATTAAATCCAGGGCCTTTGCACTAAATTGCATTTCCAGAGCATCTTCATTGTTTATTTTCTAATCCACTAATATATCCAAATTGGGCTCAAACTTGAGAATTTCCTGCCTCAGTATCCCAGAGTACTGGTATAACAGGTGTGCCCCATCACAACTGGCAGGATATAATTTTAAATGACCCCAAATCATATTGCAAAGGGACATTCAATTTTATGGGTGTGTCATTGAGGATCCTCAATGTAGTCTACAGGATCCAAGGGTGTCAGCCTCACTGTGATGCTGATAAAGGTGAAGGTCCCAGGTCACTGTAGACCCTGGCAGCCCCCTGTACCTGAACTTCCAGCCAGGGGGAGTGGTCACTGCCACTCCCAGTTGACTCTGAGGCACCGAAAAGGTGGCAGCCAGTGGTATGAGGCCCAGGAAGTAGTAAGAAACACACTGGTGTGTTAAGAGGTGCAAGTTCCATATAAATTAATGTACAAAATATGATAAAACATAATGAAAGTTTAAATAAAATTTTTTTATCACAGTAAATGATATATAGCCACTATTCCCTCTCAGAATACTTTCCTTCACTCTGTGCCTATTTATCCTATCATCCTCGCCACTTTCTGCAGCAGCTCTGGAACCCTCTTTCCTGAGTGTCTATAGTTACACTGCTGGGCAGCCTCAGTGTCTTGAATTGATTCCAGGTGTTTATCTGTCATGGTCATTTTGAGTTTGTAGAAGAGTCACATGGTGCCAGATCCAGTGGATGAGGACACAGTACCACGTATTTATTTGACAGAGATTGCTATACATATTTTAAATCAAGACCCCAAGGCAACCATGAAAAGACATGCAGGAACAGAACTTCAGAACAGATTTAGAAAGTGGCAAGAAGGATGAGATGAGTGTGTTGGAAGTGAGTGAAAGAATTTTGAGAGGGATTAATGACTATAATACATGTGCAAAAATTTAAATTTAAATAGTCACCATATTTTATATCATACCGTATGTGTGAATCTTGGGGGTGATCTTAGGGTTCTTGCATGGATTCCGGGTCCCTGTTTCCCCAGCTCACTTGTGCTGTGATTTCCTCTAGATTCTTCACATTCTGGTTTTCACTCCTGTTCTCCTTACTAGAAATCCAGCTGCATCCTTCTCAGAGACCACACATGTCACAGCTGGGTTTACAGCTGGGGTGAAGCATCGGCAGAAAAGTAGGAGGCATGCGACCAGACTGTTGGACCACAGAAGGCCATTTTGGGAGCCCTCTCGTCTCAGAGAAGCCTCCAATTTTAGGAGCTTCCATAATTGCTGTTGCTGCCCCATTGATAGGTATCCAGCCGGGGCAGGGCTACATCCTTTTCCCCATCAATTCACCTCATGCTATCACTCTGGACAGGAAAGAGATTTCTCCTACAGCTTCTCTTCCAGGTTCATTCAGGAAACTGGGTCCATTTGGCATTAGATATAGGAAGAGAAGATGCCGAAATCTCCTTGCCAGACTTTCTGTGCTTCCAGTTTTGATCTACTGCCTCTGTTTGCTGCTATAATTTATCCTGATGATCCTTATGTATTTGCATTATGGTTCTGTCCAAGATTTCTAGTTATAATCAGTGAGAGAAGAATGGTGATATGTGTTTGCTAACTTTAGATCAGACACTGAAAGAATTTCTTGTGCTTCAGTGAAACTGAAAAGAGCAAATACTAATGTCCATAGTTGGAGATAAGGAGGCAGGTAAAATAGAAAGACAATCTTTAACACTTGGGCAGGAATTAGGACAGGAGGCTGTCAGGGTTTCCATCTAAAATGTGTCCCCACAGTCTCACGTGTGTGGAAGGTGACTGGATCACTGGTGGATTCACCAACATTCACAGCTGACTGTAGATCACAGGACGGTGACCTGGACATGTGTATTCTGCTCCTCGACTCCCCCTCTTGCTTCCTGGCTGCCATTGGGTGAGTACCTGTTCTCCGCCAGGCCCTTCTTCAGTGCTGTTTTTGCCTTGGAGCCAGTTGACATTGAACTGGAACCACTGGGAACTATGAGCCAAAAACAAAAACAAAAACAAAAAAACTCCTGTAATCTGTGATTGTTGTGAATTTTGTCCCTGTGATGGAAAAATCACTAAGTCACTTTGACTAGAGGTTTCCATAGGGTTCATGCACGGACACAGGCCTCTGTGAATGGTAAGCATCTTTCAGCAAAGTCCAGGCAGGGCCTGCATAGTGAAGCTCACAGATGTTTGTCTCTGATTTGCCACTTCTCGGGTCTGGAAAAGTACTTTATGTATGAAGAATCTGTTGCAGTGGTTACCGGAGTATGGACAAAAGGTTTCAGGATGGAAATGATGTATTTTATTTAATATCAAGAGAAAAGCAAAGAAAGAGGAAGATGATTATAATTGTGTTTTATGTATTCTGTGATTGCAAGTGGGTAAACAGTAGGCAAGAAATGTTCAGAGCTTACAAACAAGACAGTGTTAGGAAGAATGGAGCCATGAAATGATGGCTGTTTTATTGTTTCATTTTTCAAAAAATTTCTTTAATGTGGCTCTATCTTTTCAGATGTAATCATGTGTAAGAATAATTCCTGGCCTATTGCCTGATAGTTGCATTGTTCCCCATTCTATTTCTGTTGCTTGTTAGGGAAGGCTTTCCTTTTTATCCCTGTCATCTCCCCTGATCTTGTCACATGTTCCTGCCCATGGTATTTTGAATCTCCATCTTCCCTGTAGACACCAGCACATTTCTTGCTCTACTGATGTATCTTCAATACTTAGCTAGTGCCTTAGTATTTATTCACAGAATACTCAAGTCTTTAAGTGAATGAAAACACCTAAAGGTTAAGATTTCTATTTTCTACTTTATTTGTCTTTTCTTTTGGTCTCAGAGAGGTTTGGGGCTCATATGAGACTTTCTCTTCATATTGCGAAACACTTCAAGTATCCAGCTGGCTGCCATACTGTGTTCAGACGACATCAGTGAAAGGAGAGGCCCAGGTGAAGGTGCTCGGTGGGGAGGGAAAATCAGAGCTCAGGTTTGGCCAAGGCCCCCTCAGCTGAGAACATCAGTGGAAACAGAAGGGTCCCAAGGTGCTGCTAGGAATGGGGCCTCTCCTCTCTGGCTTCTTTCTTCTGTGCTACATTCTAAATTCAAAGATGGTGCTGACTCCAGCACACTGGCATTCACTTAGGAAAGTTGTCATTCTCAGTAGGTAGATTCAGAGGCAGTGTAGGGGATCTACCAAACCACAGGCTACACCCGACGATGCAACCTCCAATGTGACAACCCTGGCACAGAAAGGTTGGGAGAGCCCTTAGACACACGCACTCCAAATGTCTTCCTCTACATTTGGCACTTAGATAAGTGCCACTCTGCCTTGCTTGGGCCCTCTCTGTGATGGTGAGATCACTACCTTCCGAGGCCTCTTCCCACATCTTCAGGCAAACTCTGCTGCTGCAGCAAACAGGAGTGCCTGAGAGGACACTTTCACTCCTTCATCAGTGGCAGACATCATCAGTCGATCACAGTGCTCCTTACCATCAAGCCTAGGCTTATTCCCAGCATCATTCTCAACCAATGTTTCAACTGAGTGTCGTTCAACTTGTAGTCTCGATGCAAGCCACTAGCTAGTTCTTTCTTCTAGCTATTTTGCTACATCTCATACACAGTGATTTTTTTTTTTTTTGAGACAGGGTCTCGCTTGGTAGTTCAGGCTGGCCCTGAGCTCACTATGTAGCCCAGGCAAGCCTCGAACTCAGCAATCCTCCTGCCTCTGCCTCCCGAGTGCTGGGATTACAGGCATGAGCCACCACGCCCGGCACTGTGGTATGTGGTGCTGATTGCTGGTTGATTGTTGGTGGGCGTGAGTCACCACGCCCAGCATTGTATGTGGTTACCAGGATCCAATTCGGGGCCTTGCACTAGTGAGGTGTGCGCTGGAACCACTGAGCTAAATCTCAGGCCGATTTTTTTAATGTCTCTGCAACAATCTGAACCAAAGACAGCCTCAGACCTGGCAGCCTTGAGCCCTTTGGATACAGCCTGGGAAAAGCAGAGCCAGCAGGATAGAGGTAGGGAATGGCTCTCTTAAGCCCAGGATCCACAAGTCAGAGCCAGAATTGGCAGAGGCATTTATCAGGTGGTGCAGAGTCTCTTCCCATTGACTTCTGAGAACCCACATCCAGGACCAAAGCCCAGAGCCACTGAGGCTCTGGGATCCTGCTAGAGTTCAAGACTACTGGCAGGAAAGCTGGAAACTGGAATCAGCCCATGATTTCCAGCCTGTCGAGCCCTGTGTCAGACCATGTTTGCTGAGAGAAAGGATTCCAACGGTAGTTGTCCAATTACATGTGGATGAAGACACAAGGACTGTAGGTCATTGATTTCTAGAGAAGAATATCAGGTCACTGAAACATAAGGTGATTCTTTCCAACCTCCCAAAGTCCAGGAGAGCCAGGAATGATAGCTGATTGTGAGGGAGGTGAGTTACCAGCTCATTAGGAGATATTTAACATCGCAAGAGGTGCACAGGTTGAGTCAGTTTATGCCTTCCAAGCATGGGGAAGTCTTTGGTTCTCTGAAATGGTGGACCAGCTCTTTAGACAACCCTGTTTTTGACATAATTGCCCAATGTGGAGGAGGAAACTGGCTCTGGCTTTCTGTTTACTGTCTCATCCACGGAGGCTGAGTCAGCCTTCTCCTTTGGGGGATATGCTTTGTTCCTCTTGGCAAATGCCTCGCTGATTTCTGCGTGGGTTCTGTTTTTGGTCTCAGGCAGGACAAAATAGAGGTAGATAGCACCTGCAGTACATATTGCAGCAAAGACGAGGAAACAGTAGGTGTCCAGACTTTCCTGCAGAAACACAAAGACAGGGAAACCAGTCAGGAGACTAATGGGCTATAAAACCATTTATAAGCAGATAGTTTGCACAACACCCCCATTCTTGGGTCTGTACTCCCCAGGAGAGCCTCGTGTGGGTGGTCTATTGATCTAGCCATAAGGGGGCATCGCCTCTGAATCATCCCCCACAAGCAACCCCACCCAGATTTTAGCATACTCCATTTAACTCCTTGATTTGCAAAGTGTTTCTTTTCAGAACAGGAGTAGTGTGTAGCCGTTGGTCTCTAGGATTAATCCCAATTTCATGAGACCAAGCGTTGGAGTCTCTGTCCTCTGTTTCTGTGGCTGTACAGAGAGGCTTGGTGTAGGGTAAGCGACGCGGCCCATTGAGCTCTGCACACAGTGAAGCGCTGGACACCGCAGGATGTTGGGCTCGAAAGCTGTGCACTTCCTTCTTAACGTTGACTGCACAGCATGCAGGAGCCCGGAGAGCCGGCTCTGCAGTCACCAGAGCAGGGTCACACCCTGGCTCCACCCACATGGGTTGTGCAGACTGAGGGTGCGCCGCCGAGACCCACCTCACGAGGTGCTGAGGGGCAGCCGCCTGCGGTGTGGGGTGGGATCAGAGGCCTCCGCTTCCACACCGCCCCTCCCCATTGCTGCTGTGTGGACTCTGCACTCCTCAAGTCCTGAGCAGAGCCCCTTGACCCGCCCCGTTCTGCTCTCGGGGCCCAGGTGGCTTCGACCAGCCCCAAACATCAACTGCCAGGTGGCTCCTCTCTCTCCCAGGCAGGGAGGGAGAGGGTGGCTGGTCTGGGCACCTGTGCTTCCTGTGCCCCAGTCTCCCGGAAGACAGTGGTCTGTTTCACGTACGCAGAGAGCCTAGGTATGGGCTGCGGAAGGCTCTGGAGTTTTCCCACTGAATTTGCAGAGGTAGTGAAGAGATCAGGGCTGACTGAGAGGTGACTAGAAGTTAATTTTTTCCTCATTATTGAACATCTAACTGATCCTCAGCTCTGACAGTTGTGCCCTAAACAGGAAAAAGCCACTTAAAGTTTGAAGTCAACTGAGAAGATGACTTGCTATGTTACAGCTGCAACCAATGTGCTAGAGACGGGAAGTCACGACTGGGGGCCCTTCTCTCACTCTGGGCCCAGGGAGGCCCCGCAGCACTGGGGCTACAGGGACGGGCCGCAGTTGCTGAAATGCTATCAAAAAAGCTATCAAAGTTACGTGGTCTCGACCACTTAGCTGCTGGAATGGGGGGCCGTGGTGAGCAGGAGGTAGGGTGCAGAGACGAAGTGACG